>LPNX010272215.1:0-53407 GCA_001517045.1 Pseudotsuga menziesii | reverse complement strand
ATATATAGAATACAAAAATGTGTCAACGACTGACCTACCACCATGGAAACCTGGTCAACTATTGAAAAAATTTAGTTAGGCTCTAAGATAGATAGCCAGAATTTTACAAAATTAAATCAGAGAGGGGAATCCGTCCCTACAAAGGGAAACCAGATATTTCGCCCCCTTCTAATTTGTCTTAACAAAGGAACTTTTAACTAACAAAAACAACTAGAAAGTAGATAACAGGACCAAAACTATTGACCGTCTTCAGAATCATATGATTCAAGGATGAAAGACAAACCTAATTAAACTTGAGAAATTGCTTCAATTTCATCGTGAGGTTAGTTGCACACCTACAAAGGAGTATTTTCCACTTCAATAAGTATGTCCAACTTCTTGTGAATATTGTTGATATAATCACAAATAGTAAACATAGCAAACAAATGCTCGCTTGGGTTTGTTAGTGCTCCATGAGGAGACTACCAAGGAGGATTTTCAAAATCTAGTAAGGATGAAAGTCAAAAATATGTTATGTGGCTTCGATTGCAATTATGGGAAATCACTCCAAGTTGGTTTCCTTAGTCACAACCATGGGAGATTGGAGACTTTCTAAGGGAGAAAAGTACTCTACATGCTATAGATCATTAAATGCGACGACGGTCGCACTGTCCACCGTCAGATCCTTTCCAAAGAAAGATCCAATGACGGACAGTGCGATCGCCGTCGCATTTAATGCTCTATAGCATGCAGAGTATTTGTCACCCTTGCTAAGAGTCTAGCCTCTACCTAGTCAATCTCAAATCAAATATTGGCATGGTGTCTCTTTGGTAACCACCATTCCAACAAATTATTCCTTACTCCTCCCCTCATTGGATTCTTACAAATAGCACAACATAGTCCAATCCTGTTCAAATAGACCAAATTTCTTCCACAGCCAAGCAGGATGAGTCGATGAAGGGGAAAACATCATCCAGTCATGACCAAAAATACCTTGAACCCACACGTAGCCAAGGTGTTCACATAAACCTTGACAAGGAAACAGTTAAGGAGCTTGTGATTGAGCTTGAATCTAGTGTACCCCCTAGGTATTAGTTCCAGATTAATTATGTCATCTTCCATGAGCACACTATTACACAAACCGAGTAAAATGAAATTCCTCGCTAGTTGTGATATCTACCCCATATATATTGCCACCTGCCCCTCTTCCTCGCTAGTTGTGATATCTACCCCATCTATATTGCCACCTGCCCCTCCATGCACTAAGAAAAAGGGGCAATATGTGTCTCCCTTCTCACCCTATATGGGAAAAAAACTATTACAAAATTAATTGATTTTCTTTGAAATTTTATTTTTATATTGAAAATGATTGAAAGTAACGATAGTTTTCATGAATTGAGAATTTATGAAAATAGATATTACTATATATATTTTGAAATTAACATTTAATATAGACATATACAAACGTTTTAAAAAAAACTTGCATTCTACATTTTTATTATATACTTTATTTTAAAAATATTATCAATATTTATTAAATTATATATCTAATTATATTAAAAAAAACTATATATATATAAGTTCCAAACCAGAGAAAAGTTTAAGTGAAGAAAATTAATATAAAATCATGAATCCTTAAGTTCCGAATTATAGAAGAGTTTAAGTAAAGGGCATTAATCAGAAACATGAAAGTTGTTATTAGAGATAGAAACCAAAAGGATAGTAATAAATATCAATTTGACACACTTTGGATCTTCTCCTAAATATGTCAAGGATTTCTGTGGAGCAAAGGCCCTAAGTTAAGTTGGATCCTGAGCAAAATTGATATTATATTATTTGTTAAAACTTGGGAACATGAGGAGTCCAAGGTCCTTGATATAGACAGATATGTCCTATAGTCAATATGGAATAAATGTTCATGTCGTAGAGGCATTGGGGGTATGTCCTATTATATTAGGAAGAGCATATCCCCACATGTTAGGATTTATAATAAATACCCCTACAACCAATTTATTTGGATAGAGATCATAGACATTAATGCTGAAAAAACCTATATAGCCATCTGTTATTTTTCCCCTATTAATTCCAACTTCTACAAAAAAACAATTTAGATAAAAATTGTCCTTATAATGGTTTAGAACATGATATTTCTAGTTTAAGGAAGGAAGAAAATATATTTTTGATGGGTGACTTCAATGCTCAAACTTCTAGTAACCAAGCTATTATTTTAAGCAATTATTCCAACCCTAATCCTCTTTGGCTAGATGAATACCTTGAGCTATCTAACAAGTACAAAAGAAGTTTTGAAGATCTAAGTGAAAATTCATTTGGTTATGAGTTGGTCAAATTTTGTAGTGCTTATGATCTTATTATTTGCAATGGTCTCACAAAATGGCCAAACCCTAGCCAGATGGCTTGTATCCATGGCGTTGGCAGTAGTGTGGTAGATTATGTTATATATGATATCCCTATACACAACAAATTAATAGATTTCAACATATTCAATGACCATGAGCCTAAATATGATCATATACCTTTAATTACAACTCTCAATATTTCCATGCATAGTGATCCCAAGGAGGAAAACTATCATTGCCAAAAGCACCTAATATTCTATAAAAATAAAGTTGACATTTTTCTCTATGATCTAAAAAATAAAAATTTTCCTTTATCTAGCATGGAGAATATAGAAAATCTCTACCAAAATTTTGCTACAACCCTCTCGTCATCCATTAACAAGTCTTCTATTGAAGTCAATACTAAAATGAGCAATAGTAGAACCAAACCTTGGTATGATCAAAAGTGTAAAGATGCGAGAAAAGAAATTAAGCAAGCTACTACATATTCGATAAAAATAGACAAGAAAAATCACTACAAAAACTTAATTAAAAGAAAAAAAGGCATTATCTAAGTAAAAGGAAGGAAAATCTCCTACTCCTCTCCAAGGTGTCTCCTAAGAAATTATGGAGGCAAATTCTATCTTGCAAAACAAAAGAAGATAATAAAATTGCTTTAAAACTTAAAAGATTGAAATTCCTATCTTAAAAAGCTTTATGAATCCCCAGATATCAGAGATAACATTCAATCCCTTCTTACAACAAAAGAATTTTTCTCACTAGAAGACATAGATTTTTGGGTTAAGCGCTTAGAAAATTGAAAATACAAAGACATTGAAGGCTACCAAGTGGAAATATTAAAAATTGGAGGGCGTGTCCTCATCCTACACATCCACGAACTCTTTAATCTAGCGGTCAAGCAAGGGTTTCCTACACCTTGGACTCAAAGCCTCATTATTCCTATTTTCAAAAGTGGTGATAAAAATGACCCCTCTAATTATTGGACTATTATGATTATCCCTCTCTTAGCTAAGTTATATGCAATTATCTTATAAAAGAATATCAATGAATGGCTAAAAATGGAAGGTAAGCGGGCTAAAGGCCAAGCATGTCTTAGAAGGAATCATTCAACCATGGACCACCTCATTATGCTTAGGATCATTAGAGAGGAATGCCGTAATAATAAGTCTAGTCTATTTTTTTTCTTTATGGATTTTAGAAAAGCTTTCGATATAGTTCCTAGAAATAACTTATGGAATAGGCTAGAGGAGCTTAAGGTTCCTTTTGAATTGAGAGTTGTTGCGATAAGATTATACAAAAAGGTACTTGCCAACTTTAATAATAATTACGGGTGGAAAACGTATATAAATTATAATATTGGAGTTAAACAAGGTTCCCCCCTCTCCCCTACCCTTTTTGGCATTTACATTGATAAGCTAGAAAAGGGTTTAGAAGAAGCAGGCTGCGTTGGTACAATCTTAGTTGGGATAGTTGTCATCCTCCTACTTTATGTTGATGATATTGTTCTTATGGAAAGGCATCCTTTTGATCTCGATAAGAAATTAAGAATTATTAATATTTTTGCTCTAACATGGGTATGACTATTAACACCGACAAGACAAAAATCATGATTACAAAATCTAAGAAAGACACCTATGCAAATTTTATTTATGATAATAGAAATCTAGAGGAAGTGACTTCTTACAAGTATTTCGGAATTGATATTCATCACAAGCTCAATTGGAACTATAGCATTGAGAAAATGATTAATGGAGGGTGGAAATCTTATTTTGGTCTTGAAAATAACTATAATGAACCAATCTGGTCATGTGGGATAAAAATAAGTTCCTCTTTGAAACTCTTGTCATCCCAGTTATCTTGTATGGTTGTGAAGTATGGGGGTGCAAAATTTCTAGAGAATATTGGAGGAATATTGAGCAAATACATAAGCGGTTTATACCTTATAACCTCAAAATTAAAAGAAATACACCTTATCATATTCTCCTCATAGAAGTGGGTCTTTCCCCCATCGATAGCATGGCTATGTACAAGCATAATATAAATAACATGGGAAACGAAATACTTCCTAAAATTGCTTTAAAATCGAGTCAAAATCAACTACACCTCAAGCAGTTTTGGTGTAAAGATACCATGGCTTGGTTAAACCATTGGGGCATTGATGAAAACAACATTTTAAACAACATTGATAATGTCAAAATTATTATTACTTCTAAGTTTAAATAGAAATTCTAGTGTGAGGAAAATTTAGCGATTAAGACAAAATTAAGACACTATAAGGAGGTCATTAATCCTGACTTGGAAGATCAGAAGTATCTCTTGATAGTAACTAGCTCACGGAAGAAAATTAATATAACTAATATTAGAATGAACTCTCATGAACTCCATATTGAAACAAGTCATTATATAAACACGATGGGGGGGTTTTACGGTCTGTTACCATAGTTCTGTTTTGGACGCATCCAGTCATTGCTAGACACTTGGAGCTCGTGTATTATTACACCAAGCACTGTACCCATACCAGCAGTTTCTAGGTAGGCCCTCAAACCGATCCTTTGTCCTATTTTTTTATAAATGGGTTAAAAGAATGTATGTTTTCAATCGGGGTTTAGGGTTTTAAAAGTCACACGGGTTGGATGTTGTTATATTTTTATCATTAAGCTAGCATTATATTAGGATCTTTAACTGAGAGAATAACAAGCACAACAATCAAACACAAGAGACAATGAACACATTGTTTATCCTCAGGGAAACCATAAATGGTGAAAACCCCGCAACTTCCTCAGAGATAGAATCAGCACCAAGAGAACTTCTCCTCTCTCACTCATGCACCCCAATGAGTGAGTGTGTGTGTGTTATAAATAGAGAGTCTCACTCTCTATTTATATTCTTTCGTTCACTTAAAACCCACTCCAACATATCGGCTTCACTTAACAATTACTTACTAGAGCCGACATCTCTAGGAGTGTCTAATAACCTTAGTGCCTCACAACTTGTGGGGACTTTTCCTCCTCCGACCAACAAGGAGGCTTATCCTTAACACAATAGTGAGGATTGTTGCCCCAAATTACAATGACTCACCTAGGGTTGACTTCTCTAGGATAGTCTAATAACCCTAGGGCCCCAAAACTGTGGGGACTTTAACCCTTGACGAATAGGAGGGTTACCCACATAGACTTGAAATGACTTATTACATTACAGACACATCCCAGAATAAACATCGAGGTATGACATGACTCAATTACATTACAGACACATCCCAGAATAAACATCGGTGTGCAATACATAATATGTACGGATGAATACATTCTGAAGTTACAATTACATCAACACTTCCTCTTAACTAGGAAGGTATTATCTCGACACAATATATCAGCACAAGTCTTCTTCTCTGTATCTTCTAGATCATCATTGAGTCCTTGTGATCTTCAAGACTTCTTCATCTTCAATTCATCTTCATCTTCAAGTCATCTTCATCATCAGATCTGGATCATCACTGGACATCATCATTGGATCTGGATCATCACTCGATCTGAATCATTACTATATTTGGATCATCATCCAATCTGGATCATCACTGGAAATCATCACTGGATCTAGATCATCACTGTTGGATCATCATCACTGGATCTGGATCATCATCACTCGATCTAGATCATCACTGGGTCATCATCATAGGTGCTATCTCTTGATTCTTCTCATCATAGGAACTTCTACAGAGCCAACCCTTTTTCATGTTGGATGTATCATCAAATAGCTAATCCTTTTTCATACTAGATGTGGCATCTACACAAAGCCAGTCCTTTTTCATACTGGATGAGTCTTCACAGAGGTACTCATTTTTCATACTAGATGTGGGATCTACTCAGAGCTAGTCCTTTTTCATACTAGATGTGGGATCTACTCAGAGCTAGTCCTTTTTCATGCTAGACGAGTCTTCATAGAGCTAGTCCTTTTTCATACTAGATGTGGGATCTACTCAGACCTAGTCTTTTTTTATACTAGATGAGTCTTCACAGAGCTAGTCCTTTTTCATACTAGATGTGGGATCTACTCAAAGCTAGTCCTTTTTTCATGCTAGATGTGTCTTCACAGAGCCAGCCCTTTTTCATGCTGGATGTGGGATCATCACATACACCTGACAATGGAAGGAACCAATCCTCTCACCATGTCATAGCTCTTACATCCGACAATGGAAAGAAATAAATCCTCTCACCATGTCAGAAGGGCACAGCACTTACATCTGACCATGGAAGGAACCAATCCTCTCACCATGTTAGAAGGGCACAAAAAATCATCACTTCCCTTTGGAGGGAACCTCAATCTAGAGAACACCAAGCTTCTCCCTAAAGTACTCAAACTTCACTCTAGCCATTTCTAGCATAGAATCACATCAGGGTTGATTACATCTAAGGATAACTTGTGAGCTTCGCCAAGACCTATTACATCTGAGGACAACCTACAGGACCAATTACGTCTGAGAAACCTACGAGCTTCGCCAGGATTTATGCTCAGACAACCTATCCCACCAGCTATGCTAGAACTCCCTCTTTCGAGAGATCTCGATCTATATCACCAATTGGAACTTCACTGCTCCTCTTTGCATCATACCAAAAATGCAAGTCAAATCAATCAAATCAAATAGTAGTTTTCAAAAGAAACATGCTACCTCCAAAAATAGCAAGTGGCAACATCTTTTGCCTTCGTTGTACTCAGCGCCATGCAGGACTCCATCCTGTCAACCAAGAGATCACACATGATCTCATACTGAAGAAGCACCCCAAAGTGCTCTTCCTATCAATGGTGCTACCCATAACCCTCCAAGTTAATCTTCTGATTCGCATCATACTTGAGCCCATAATCAACTGTACCCTTCAAGTACCTTGCTGCATACTTTGCAACCATCAAGTGAACATGTCTCAATGTGTTCACAGCAAAGCAAATATCTAGTCTCGTATTTGTCAGGTACATCAAGAAATAAATCATCTGATAATACATCGTGGCACCAACCGACTCTGATGAAGCAACACTCAATAGCTTCAGGTTTGATGCCATAGGTGTGGTCATGGCCTTATCGTCCATCATCCTGAACCTATTTAGGATCTCTACTACATACTTCCCTTGTCCACACCTCCATGCCTAGAACATAGTGCATCGACACATAATAGGAGCATCACTGGTCTTTCGCCTTCAACCTTGATGCAAGGGTTGGAATCCACTTTACTCTCAATAAAGCCTAGAGTCATCAGTAATCTGTCCATCCTGCCGTACCATGTCAAACCTTAGGATCTTCTTGTTAGAATAATCAACCCATAGTTAGCTACCTTAGACATTAAATTAATCATTTTTGTCTTATGTGCCTAGTTTCATGATTCCACCTTATGCAAGTTGTCATCTACCTATTCATAGTGGTCAAAATTGCCTATTTTGACTCATGGAGCACTTGGGAAACCTCAAGGAATCAATTCTACTTTATTCCTGGCCTCTTAGGCGCCCTTCTGCTTTTTCTGCTTTATTGCCTGCTTTTTCAGTGTTTTAAGGCAATTGAGAATGTTTGACTAGGTGAGGTTAACTAGTTTTTATCCTCCACATCCTCCACTCTTTTCTCCTATGAAAAGAATGTATGAGTTGTCCTTCCATCACCTTTTAGCTTGCCTAAGTGATTTTTCCAATTCATGAGCTCCTTGAGACTGTTTTGGAAACTACTTTATGCACCTATGGGGGATTTGCTTAATTTTAGTAAGCCTTCTTTTGACTAGATTCGAATTGCCTCCTCATGCATTAAAATCCCTTATGTAATTATTTATTGCAGAAACCTATCATGTTACAAGGTTGGATATTGTACACTGAGTTAATACAGTTTAGTGTTCAGCTCCATATTCAGTCTCTTTTGTGAGTGATTTTGCATGTACAATTGATAATTGTTGTGAGTTAAATTGTTCTATCACTGGGTTCAATTTCCACATGGTATCAGAGCCATTGTAGATCAATTTATCTCCTTCAAATTTGTTTTGCAGGTTCAACATCAGTGACTGGGAGCCTTCTACTGACAGCTGGGACAATTTCTGAGCTATGGATCAATCTCAGAAGATCATCTTGACTCCCTTCAAATTCTTTGAATGGAAAGCAGAGATGGAGATATTTTTGAGAGTGAAAGGCCTCTACAGGGTCACTATGGCAATAGAAGCAGAGCCCAATGCAGCTGCAGAGAAGATAAAATGTCACAATAGGAGGGATGAGGCCTATGGTCTCTTGTGTCTAAGTATTTCCATAGACCTCCTTTTCCATCTTGATGGATTGACATCACCGAATGAAGTATGGGAGAATATTACTGATCTTTTTGGAAAGACAGATGAGATGAGGAGAAATCAAATAAAAAATGAACTGATCTCTCTGAGTCCCAGTAGCTTTGAATCCCTGCAACTCTATTTCTCCAAGTTCAAAGCACTTGTTTTGCAGCTAAAACAATGTGGGATCGAAAAGAAGGATGATTAGCTGGTCTTGGCCATACTCTCAAAGCTTGGCCCTGACTTTTCAGTGTTTGTTTCGACCTTCTATGCCACAAAATTGACAGCTCGAACCTGGAAGATGCCTAGCCTTGCAGATTTCATGGAATCTCTCACACAAGAACAAGACAAGCTGGTGATGATGGGCACCATCAAACCATCCAAAGACCAAGCTCTGGTTGCTGGAGATTTGAAGGTGGATTCAAAAAGTGAAAAGAAAGCTAAAAATCCACCTGAGCATAAGAGAGACAAGAACAAGTCTCCGGAGGAGCCTCAAGGTTCCAAGAAGAACTACCAGAAGAAGAAGAATAAAGGAGAAATGAGCAAGTGCGCATACTGCAGTAAGGGAAATCATTCTGAGAGCTCCTGCATGAAGAAGCAAATAGACATGCTGACCCAACTCCTGGAGAAGAATGGCATCTCCCTTCCAGACAGCTCAAAGAAGAGAAAGGGAGGATCAAGTTCAAAAGACAGAGAGAGAGTTCATGCATTGGTTGCTGGCACATCAAGCTCACCTAGTTTCATCATTGATTCTGGAGCTTCAAGACATATGGTTTCAACCAAGGAGGCATTCTCCTCACTTGACATGTCGAAAGGACCACCAATAGTACTGGGAGATGACTCTCTCACTAAAAGTTTGGGAAAAGGGAGGATTGATCTTGATCATGGTTAGTTCAGCAATGTGTTGTATGTTACCAGTCTTGCCTCCAACCTCTTATCAATGTATCAGATGACTCACACTGGGTCTCCAAAGAAGGTCATATTCTCCCCTGATGAAGTTGAGATCACAGAGATCTCAAGTGGTAAAGTCATTGCAAAAGGAGTTGCAAATCATACTTCGAAGGTATACATGTTCTCACACTTCCTACCCTACTCAAACCCCTCTGCTCTTCTGATTCATGCTAATGAGGCAAGCAAGCTTTGGCATGAAATATTTGGCCACCTAAATTACAAGTATCTTTCTGATCTTAGTGAAAAATAGATGGTCATAGGGTTACCAAAGATAAAATTTTCCAAAGGAGTCTGCCAAGGTTGTATCCTAGGAAAACACCCAGAGCATAAATTTGAGAGAGCTAGTCATGAGAGAACCTCTGCACCCCTCGATTTGATCCACAGTGATGTTTTTGGCCCATTCCCTCATATGTCCATGAGTCAGGCCAAATATGCATTGACTTTCATAGATGAATTTTCTAGGTATTACTGGGTTTACTTCCTGAAACACAAGTCTAAAGTTTTTGGCCTCTTCAAAGTCTTTAAGGCTTTGGTTGAAAACCAGTCTGGGAGGAAACTCAAGGTCCTCAGATCTAACAATGGTGGTGAGTATGTCAAGTCTAAGTTTATTCAATATTGTGCAGATGCAGGTATTCAGATCCAGCATTCTATCCCTTACACACCACAGCAGAATGGTGTTGCTGAGAGAAAGAATAGATCACTGAAGGAGATGGCAACATGCATGATGGAGGCCAGAACTTTGCCACCAAAGTATTGGGCTGAAGCTATAAACTGTACAGCCTATATCCAGAATAGGGTGCCTCATAAACAACTTGATGGTATGGCTCCTTTCGAAGCATGGAGTGGGCACAAGCCAGATGTGACCCATTTCAGGATTTTTGGCTCAAGGGCTTGGCCCAGAATTCCAACAGAAAAGAGAAAGGCTTTGCAGCCCCAAAGCCAAGAGTGTCTATTTGTTGGGTACTCTGAAGATTCAAAAGGGTACAAGCTGATAAATTTGAGCACAAACAAAGCCTTCATTGAAAGGTGTGTTCAATTTCAAGAAGAACCCCTAGCAGCAGTGGAAGTTGGAGAAGCCTCTTCACCACCAGAACCTCTGAAATTAAGTGAAGAGATTGTTGAACATGCTGATTCTGATATGTCTAATAGTGATGAGTTTATTGCAGGTCCTAATATCCCTACAAGGCCAAAATGGGCAGCCAATACCATTCATGCAGCAGGAGAGCTAGTTGGGAATCCTAATGACCCTAGGAGGACTAGATCTCAATTTGAGAGTGCTCTGTGCATGAAGGATCCTATGTTTGCTGAGAAATACTATCTGATGGTGGAATCAGATCCTCAGATATATGAAGAAGCATTAGGATATCCAAGATGGCAAGCAGCCATGAAGGAAGAGTTCATCTCACTCCAGAAGAGCAACACTTGGGAGCTGGTGGATCTTCCCCCAGGGAGGAAGCTAGTTCAATGTAAGTGGGTGTACAAGACAAAATTTGCTATTGATGGTTCACCTCTAAATTACAAGGCCAGATTGGTAGCCAAGGGCTACTCACAAGTTCATGGCATATATTACAATGAGACCTTTGCACCAATGGCAAATATGGACTCCATCAGGATAGCCTTAGCCATTGCAGCTTCAAAGCAATGGGAGGTACATCACATGGATGTAAAGTGTGCCTTCCTGAATGAAGATCTCATTGAATAGATATACATGCAGCAGCCTTAAGGATTTTCTACTAACCCATCTCTTGTGTGCAGGTTGAGAAAGTCATTGTGTGGGCTAAAGCAAGCCCCCAGGGCTTGGTATGCCAAGATTGATAGCTTCTTGCTATCACTGAATTTTGTTCAGTGCAAATCAGATCCAAATGTCTATTTGAAGTTAATTAATGGTTCATTAATGATCATTTTGTTATATGTTGATGACCTTCTCATTACAGGAAGCTCAAAGGATGAGATTGTTTCCTTGAAGGGTGCAATGAACCAAGCCTTCTCCATGACAGATTTGGGGCTCTTAAGTCAATTCTTGGGGCTTGAGATTGCTCAAACCAAAGCTGGAATCAAGGTGCACGAGTCTAAGTATGCCTTGGATTTGCTGAACAAATTCAAAATGAAGGATTACAAGCCAAGCAAGACTCCTTTCTTTTCAGGAGTGAAGCTGGAAGAAGCTAATTCTTCACCTATGGTAAACAATACACTGTATAGGCAATTGATTGGATGTTTGTTGTATCTTACACACACTAGACCTGATATTTATTATGTAGTAATTGTGGCTTCTAGATATATGGATCAGCCTCATGAGATCCATTGGAAAGCATCCAAAAGGATCCTTAACTTTGTTCAGGGAACAAGGACACATGGGATCTTCTATAAAGCAAAATCTGATCTTGATTTGATTGGGTTTACTAACAGTGATTGGCCAGGTGATAGCACAGACATAAAGTCCACATCAGGATATGTGTTCATGCTTGCAGAAGGTCCAATCAGCTGGTCAATCAAGAAACAGAGTGCCATTGCACTCTCATCTACAGAAGCAGAGTACAGAGGAGTTGTAAATGCAGCAACTCAATGTTTATGGTTGCAAGGGTTACTTGGAGAGTGTGGCTTCGAATCAGAGTACTCAACTACCATCTACTGTCATAACAAAAGTACCATTTGAATTTGTAATGATCCAGTTCAGAAGTAGAGAACCAAACACATTGATATCCATATAAACTACATCAGAGAGCTTGTGCATGATGGCACCATTCACCTACTCTTTTGTTCATCTTCAGAACAAGTAGCCGATATCTTCACCAAAGAATTTTGTGAGAAGACCTTCAGCAATCTCAAATCACTACTGGGCATTTCTGATCATGCTGTGAAGCATGAGTGAAGACAAGATTTCCAAATTTTGTTTTACAGTCCATGTTTAAGGGAGGATTTTCCCACTGGGTTTTTGCCTCTTTCCTTAGTTAAATGGACATGCAGTATGTAAAGGGTGACTAAGCCTTGTTGCTAGGCCCTATAATTTTCTGATATATTACTCATAATTTAGGCTTAAGGGGGGGTGTTAGAATAATCAACCCATAGTTAGCTACCTTAGACATTAAATTAATCATTTTTGTCTTATTTGCCTAGTTTCATGATTCCACCTTATGCAAGTTGTCATCTACCTATCCATAGTGGTCAAAATTGCCTATTTTGACTCATGGAGTGCTTGGGAAACCTTAAGGAATCAATTCTACTTTATTCCTGGCCTCCTAGGTGCCCTTTTGCTTTTTTTGTTTTATTGCCTGCTTTTTCAGTGTTTTAAGGCAATTGGGAAATTTTGACTAGGTGAGGTTAACTAGTTTTTTGTCCTCCACATCCTCCACTCTTTTCTCCTATGAAAAGCATGTATGAGTTGTCCTTCCATCACCTTTTAGCTTTCCTAAGTGATTTTTCTAATTCGTGAGCTCCTTGACTATTTTGGAAACTACTTTATGCACCTATGGGGGATTTGCTTAATTTTAATAAGCCTGCTTTTGACTAGATTCGAATTTCCTCCTCATGCATTCGAATCCCTTATGTAATTATTTATTACAGAAACCTATCATGTTACAGGGTTGGCTATTGTACATTGAGTTAATATAGTTTAGTGTTCAACTCCATATTCAGTCTCTTTTGTGAGTGATTTTGCATGTACAATTGATAATTTTTGTGAGTAAAATTGTTCTATCACTGGGTTCAATTTCCACACTTCTGCAGTCACTCCCTCTGTATTCCATACTCTATGCACTGAAACATTATGTATTGCAGTGACAAGTAGCTTCCTATGCTACTAATATTCTATATATCCACCTAGGATCACTGGATACCAGGATCCTCTATCTTGAACCTTTTCAAAAGTTCTTCTTGCACCCATATATGAGCTTGTCATCCTTTATCAACCTTGTAGCAAAGGTTCAGATCTTCATCAAGCTCCTCATGTATGTGTTATCCCATGGGTGTCTTCTGAGCTCGTACAAGGCCTTCTTTCATTTGCACACATGATTCTGTCTGTCATGTGTCTTCACTTGCAGTGGCTGCAAATGTCTCTCCATAGTCCATGCCTCGTGCTACGAATATTTCCTTGTATCCCACGATGTTTCCATCTACTACATAATGGAACTACGAACTTTCCTTCACGTATCGATACTACATCCTAGATATCATTCTTCTTGAACTGATCTTCCCTTTCTTCTTGTAAGGTTCTGCAACAATGATGTCGCTGCATTCATCATATTATTTTTCATTTTGAAATGTCGTCACTTGTTCTTCGGAACAAGTCTCATCCTTCTTTGCTTGTAGCCGATTATGTATGTGATCTTTCCTACAAGTCAAATGCATTTGTATTGTTAGAAACATTTCATAAGGAATATTCACACTAGAAAATTCTTATGCATAAATATATGATCATGCAACTACTTTAGCCAATACAACATTCATCCATATCTCATGGAAACTTTTCTAGATGCCTTCCATCTCTACCAAGACAACATTGAGATCGTGCACTAATCCAATATGTCATCAAAGAGGTTTCACTTTAGATAAGTAGTAGTGGAAAGTTGTATAGCACGATGAGCTACTTACCCATTACATGCATATTAGTAGTATATTGTCATTAATGCAAACATTCTATCATGCATAATACATTAACTAAATATAGACAAATGCATAAGAAAAACAATATCATGAAATGACAATTGAATACTTATCTTTATTTGTTTCGTGGGTAGACTCCTTCTTGAGCCTTCAGCTTCATCATCTTCTTCATTCATCATTTCTTATCCAAATGGTAAGATGGATAAGAGTTTCTTCAAGAGTTGAGTTCTTCGTATTCTTCATTGCTTAAGGGATCTTCTTTGGATAGTGAGATCTTGATCTTCAGTTGTTCCCATCTTCTCTTCTCTTATGAGTCGAGCTTCTTCTTCTTCCCAGAGACTACTGAAAGTAATCACTTATTCCTCGCATGAATGAATTCCATGATCCTAGGATGCTTTTCAAGATGGCTATCACTACTTCTGCATTCTTCACTTCTTCTTTTACCGCTTCAATTTGTTCTTTGATTTGAGAAACCCTTATGACTGTATGGTCTCTGCATTCTGGATCTTCACATTATTCAACTTGTTTCTTAAGTTCATACTCCAATTTATGTTCTTCCCTTCAAATATCTTGGTCAAGGAATCAAACATATTTGGTGTCTTTAGGGAAGACACTTGTGGTACAAGTTGATCCGTGATTGAATCAACAATGATCTTCTTGGCCTTGACCAAGTTCTTCTTGTGTATGGCTTCTAGCCTCATCTCCCTCTAGAACTAGAACCTCTCTACTCATGTAGGTGTCCAATTCATTTTCTCTAGAGGGATCATATACTTCCATGCTTGGAATTTGTCAACTTCACCAAGCTTATCATCAAGCTGATGTGATAGATCACTTTGAAATGAGAACCTCAAATGAAAATAGCAAAAGATTAGATCTTACCGATTTGAGGTGCCCGTCCTAGTTCTGGAGCTGGCTGATCTAGGGTTTGTCAGAGAAACCCTAATTTTCAAAATTGGGAATATTTTAGATCTGATAGGATAGAAATATAGATCTCTTTAAGGCAAGCTTTCCAATGTACTCCTTTTTTGAAAACAGTGGAGGGACGCTCCCGGAACAGGAAGCGCTAGTTTTCCAATTTCTCCTGCATAAATGCTTGTTATTGTTTCTGTGGTATCTCTGAAATTACTAATCCTCTATGTCTGAAAATTTTCCCTAAGGTATCCTTGAATGTCCCTGATCCAAGACCATAGGTTTCATCAGAATTGGTTTCACCAATTGGGACTTATGATTGTTTTCCCAGGGTGACCTATTACAGGACTATTCAGAATAGCGAAGTTGTACGAACTTCCACATGTCACTGTTTCATATTCTAAGTCTAAATCTTGGACCATAGAAATTAAAGTTTGTTCCCTTTCTGGAACATCTTCATAAATTTCATTTGGACCTTTGTAGCCCAAGATATAGCAATTCTCCCCAGGTGTCCTGTTTATGAATGAATTCTGAAAGAGGATGGAACCCTAACTTGGAGGGATCATATCTCCCAGAATATAGTGATCTGAGGCCAAATTTTGGACACAGTGTAAATCCAGATTGTAGATTTATCCTTTGAAATTTTCAGCTCTTGATCCTTCTCCAATCGCGGGATATAGAAAATGTACCAAAACGTAGCAGTTTTAGTATTTAGGGTTTTTCTAACTCGCAGTCAAACTAGGGTTTGACTTTCCTCGAGTTTCACCCAACCAAAAAACTTGATCCAGGTCTCTAAAATTTTATTTTGATGAGGAGAACAATCCTATGCTGGGCTCACTCAAAAATTCCTCTTTTGTAGAAATCCCTAATTTTCCACACCAAAATTGAAAATGCTCGGAATCGAATTTCGCTTCGACAGAAAGATGCGCCCTTCAATGGAGAGTCATCCTAGCATACTTTTGCTGATGGATTGTGGAGAGAGACCCAAAAATTAAGAATCCATAGCTTCTGTAGCTACATAATGTCTTCTTCTCAGGTTAGCTCTGGTACCATGTTAGATTTTTATCATTAAGCTAGCATTATATTAGGATCTTTAACTGAGAGAATAACAAGCACAGCAATCAAACACAAGAGACAATGAACATAGTGTTTATCCTCAGGGAAACCATAAATGGTGAAAACCCCACAACTTCCTTAGAGATAGAATCAACACCAAAAGTAAAACCCGAAAATACAAAGATGATCTCCACAACTTCTGTCTCTCTCTCTCTCTCACTGAGAGAGCTTCTCCTCTCTCACTCATGCGCCCCAATGAGTGAGTGTGTGTGTGTTATAAATAGAGATTCTCACTCTCTATTTATATTCTTTCGTTCACTTGAAACCCACTCCAACATGTTGGCTTCACTTAACAATTACTTACTAGAGCCGACATCTCTAGGAGTGTCTAATAACCCTAGTGCCTCACAACTTGTGGGGACTTTGCCTCCTCCAAACAACAAGGAGGTTTATCCTTAACACAATGGTGGGGACTGTTGCCCTGAATTACAATGGCTCACCTAGGATCAACTTCTCTAGGATGATCTAATAGCCCTAGGGCCCCACAACTGCAAGGACTTTAACCCTTGACCAATAGGAGGGTTACCCACAATGACTTGACTTGACTTATTACATTACAGACACATCCTAGAATAAACATCGGGGTATGACGTGACTCAATTACATTATAGACACACACCAGAATAAACATCGGGGTGCATTACATAAGATATATAGATAAATACATTCCGAAGTTACAATTACATCAACAGTTGTTTCTATTTTACTTTGCGTGGCATCTTCCCCAGCATCACCATCTAGAACCCGTAGGGTTTTCCAATAGGATAAATGCTAGAGACACCTAGATTAGGTTAGAGGAAACCGTCACCACATGATTTATTTGTCTACCCAAAAGAACCTCGCACTTGTCGTCCTGGCCATTATGGAGCCTTTTCCTTCTTTTTCCAAGCAGTTTGGTCTGGTTTTTCAAGCCACTGATATAGCTTTTTTGAAACCTAGAAACACTGTGACAGTATTTTCCCGGGCTAGATGCTTCAAAATCCACATATTATTTAGATTGATACCCTCGGTGGATGTTTACTTCGAGTGCCATTGCATTTTAAATCTTAGGCTTAGGTTTTCATTGCGATTGGTGTTTCCCTCCTTAAGGTTGGCTCTGTCAAGTCAGGGGTTTTTTGCGGGCTTTAGGTTCAAACCAAGGTTTTAAGGTTCCCCAAAATACCCTTGGTTTCGAGTCACGAAACCTTTGATGTGTTTTTCTTTCAACTTTGGGGAAGATCTGTATTGATGTTTTATAATAAGGGATGAAATAAGATTAGTAAACTTTGACATAATGCAGCTAATATTAATGATTTAGTGAAAGAAACTAATCAATTTCCAGAGTATTGACTTGTTCACTAGCACAAAATGAATGTATCGTAACAGATATCTCACTCCCAAAGTAACACTTATACCTGTGTTGTTTAGTTTCATTTAAACTTATGCTAAACAAATACCTTTGTTGCAAGTGTAAAATAAAGGGACAACCTTTGGGAGTAATTTATCTGCCTTACAAAGTTACTTTTGAATGGATAATGATGAACTGATAAATATATCTTTGTTCTCCTCTATCATAGTAAACACTGAATACAATCTTGCTCTTTGAAAGAAACAATGTTTTTTTAACATTTATATCTTAGCTTCTCATTTCGGTATTTCCTGTTGATATAAATGCATGTTGTTTGAATCACATTGTTACTAAGATATATCTTTTTGTGATCGTGCTACAGTTTTAGTCCTCACCTCACACCATGCCGAAGAAGAGCGAAAAGAAAAAGGCTAAGGCCATCAAGGGTGATTCAGATGTGAAAATTATATCGAGGATGGAAATCATTTATGAAGACACCAAGGCTGTCACAGGGGTTGAGAAGGAGTTCAAGTGAGGTCAAATATATCATATGATAAAAGATCAGAATGTCCCTAATGCAGTCCTGGAAGACATGCCTTTATATGACAATATAGGAAAATCAGGTATCATGAAGGTACCTGCGCGCCCATAACTCTTCCCATGTGCTGAAGTAATCAGATGGATCCTACCCCAAGCAGATCCAGGCACCATGATTATTTACAACATAGAAGGGCAAGCATTTTCTTCCTTCACTTTAGCATATATATCCAAGGCATACAAACTACCCACTCCACAGACTATGATGAAGGAGGATTGGGTGAAAAGTTTGAATTTAGACATTTTTGAATGTGCTAAATAGATGATGGTAGTAGGAAAGCAACGACGCTAGAAATCCACTGGCGAGTACAAGACTGCAATTTTATGCCCTCCTTACAGGGTGATATCCCTAATGTTAAATAGGATCTTTGGAAGGGCGAATGGGAAAATGTATAAGTTAAGTAGGATCCCATTAATATACCATGTGGCCATGGAAAGCACCATTTTTAAATAGGTGGATATTGTATCAAGCAGCTTTTCATCATGTATAGTTGCTACATGGGGAGGCCTGGCTCAGAGAAAGTCAGAAATTTACATGGGCTCTTACTTGATCTATTTCATTTTATGCATACACCCATTCCCTAAGATCAATTGTACTTGGGATTGCACCAAGACCCCCATCTATGCTGCCTATCAAATTTTTTTGGGCACATGAGTACTCAAGTTTCTACAAGCTCATATGCAAAGAATTTTTTATGTCTATGCATGAGCTGATTTTTCTCAAAGAGTGAAAATATATGTCTGAAGGTGCCATGCAAATCATATGTGAATTTGGGGACTATTATTTCTCTAAGGAGGGTACTTACCTAAGGATTTATGGAGGATCTCAAGCTCCATCATTGTTTCCTAGATAAGCCACGGACTATGTAGTCCATAAGCAAGTAGTGAGACAACTGTTCATAGATGGAGTAGGAAATTTCCTATTCGACATGAAGAAGGTAGTTTTCCCACCACTACCATTCTACATTGGAAACTATAAATTCACCAGGGTAAAAAATGCATCTTAATTTGTAAGAGATCTAGAAATTTTCCACTTTGGGGAAAATATTTTCCACGGAAATGACTCTTTTGACAAGGTTGCAAATGATTGTGAGTCTATAGGAGTTCATTTTGAATACTCTCATCATTTTGACAAAGATTGCTGGAGACATTTACCACCATACATACTCTTTTTGGTCAAATTGGCCTAGTTAAACCACTATCCTAAGTATAATTGACATTAATTAACATCAGTGGAGCATTAATTGACATCATCTAGTCACACCCACACCTACCTATAGTCAAGGAGGCTAACTTAGCCTTCTCCTACATTCAAGGAGGCTAACTGGAGCACTCTGAGGGTAATCTGAGTGATATTAATGCACCTAATTGCTTACTAGTGGTTAAAATCAGTTCAACCAGTCAGTTAAGGCACCTCCTCTCATTAAATATATTATTTAATGATTATTTATTATTATTTAATGATCTGGAGTCAACAGGGGTGCCTCCACCAACTTCTGATGATCAGTTCAGCTTCAGTTAACCTCATCGGGGTTCATTGAATTCATTGAAGCACTAGCAATTGATGGTTTGCTTGCTATGACATGTGTTTGATCTCTTTTAGTTGATATTCAGTCATTTATTGCACTTTGACTTCAGTTAGAGTTTGGTAAGTCAATTAGGGTTTTGGTCAAGTGGTTAACAGAGTGTGAACCAATGGCTTACAGTCAGTTAAGCTAGACTCACTCATTGAATTTGAATGACCTCCTTAGGTATTCGAATTCCTCATTGATTCAAGCTATTGCTTGACATTGTTATTGTAACTATTCATTGTTTATTGAATATACAGAGAGGAAACCATTATGGTTCCGATTAACACCATTTCTGAGTTATTTGTTGATTATTTCTTGATCAGATTGATTATTTGTTCCTAGATCAATGTGCAAGATTAATAAAGATGAGGCGACATACAAGAATGCCTACAACATGATTGCTCTAAGCAAGCGGTTCAAAAAGAAGATCATCATCACGAGTGGAGGCAAAGGTAGTAGCAGCACAACAGAATATCAAAAGCAACATGAAGAAGACACAAGGAAATGAGAAGAAGATGCTCGAAGGTTTGTGGAAGAAGATGAGAAGAAACTAGCTGAAGAGGCTCAAAGGAAAAAAGAAGAGGAAGAAATATTACAAAAGGAATCAGAAGAGAGAGCATGAGAAGAAGCTGAGAAAGGACAAGAGGATAAAGACATAGAGGATTTGGACCAGGACACTACTCAAGACAATATGATGGATCCTCCTTCTTTGTCAAGTGGTACAATCACAAGGTGACCATGTTCCTCTTACTGAACTTGGATTAGCTCCTTTCACTCCATCCAAGCATCATGTAGTAGCATGCTTAGACACTTAAATTCTTTGACAAGAATAGGAAAACTATTGTTATACGATAGGAAAAAAGGTTAAAGATCGGCACACAACCTAACGTGATCACAGTGACCAAGAAAACCATTGTTGAAAAAACCAATCAAGACCACAAATTCCTAGCATCAATCAACATAGCATCCTCTCAAGAAAGTGCTAATAATGTTGGCAAATTGATGGAAGATGCCTATCATTATAAAGAAAAGATGATTAAAACGAAAGACACTTTAATCAAAGAAAGAGGGGAGGGCCAGGAACTTAAAAGGAAACATGAGGCGACTCTTTCATAATTTGAAAGGCTCCAAAAAGATTATCAAGATTTAAAATTAGAAAAGGATGCACTAGAGCTTTTGGTTGCAATCATGGAAGGGAAGAAAAAAGATCTTGAAGACAAGATTTTGGAATTAGAAGCACAGAAATTTGTAGTAAACATACAAACGAAGGATCTAAGAACCCGAGTAGAAGAGTTGGAGGTACAAAAAATATCACTGGAGACTCAACTTAAGACAACCAATGAAAGGAAACTTGATATCACTCCCTTCTATGATCAAGCCTTCCTAATCCAGAGGAAAATTCATCAAGTCCAATTAAATCTTGCAGGAGATGTATAAGGTCAAGTAGGCAGAGAAGAGGTTAAATAAAATAGCAGATAGATCACTTAGTTTCAAGGAAGGACTACTAGAAGTCGATAAGAAATTTCGAAGCCATCTGACTTGGGCAGAAGCCAATTCGACCTTTCCCGAGCACTTGCCTCAAAAGATAGACTGAGGCTTAAATATAGAAGTGGTGCTTTTGGAATTGTAGAGGAAATATTCTGTAAGGTTGAGAAATGGAATTGTGAAGACTTTGGAAAAATGTACAGAGTTCTACAAAAAAATGCGCCTGGTTCATAATAAATGCCAGATTCCTTTTGCATCAAAGATCAAAGACTTACCAATTAAAGATCAACATCTGAAGTTCCTATAAGATAGTTTTATTGAATATGAGCAATACATTCTGAAGATGGAGGTCATAAAGGAAGAGGATGTTAAAAATTGGATTGCACAAGCCTCTATCAGCAATGATATCTTCGAATATCTATACAAGTTGACTCCACCAAAAGTGACAGAAGCGGATTCATAGTTGGTTGTACATGAAGTAACTGTGAGATTGCTGGAGCCAAAATATTATCAAACCATTTCAAAAGAAGCCAATGCATGGGATGATTACATTTTCACACCAATTGAGGCCACTTGATATTTTTGTATTTTATGTATTTCGTCCCTTTATGTAATTATTATTTTATTTTCAAAGTGCAAGACACTAAAGGACAAAATTTTGGAAGTCCTACAGTCAAGGAAGTCCTAAGGTAAAGGAAGTTCTAAATTCAGGGAAGTCAAGGATTCATTTAAAATTGTATTATAAATAGGTGCAAAGGGTAGAATAGAAGGACGTTTTACTAGCACAAGCATGCTGAGTTTATTTTTAAGAAGAACTACTTTTCTACGAATAAAGAAGAAAAAATTTTGGCTGGGAGAAGACTACATAGGATTTAACATGGATTGTGTGGAATGAAAATGTTGAATTACTTCTTTTAGATTCCTTGCAACTGTGAGATCGTTCTGAATTTATGAATTATTTCTTTAATGTTAGATTTTTATCATTAAGCTAGCATTATATTA
This sequence comes from Pseudotsuga menziesii, assembly GCA_001517045.1. NCBI lineage: Eukaryota > Viridiplantae > Streptophyta > Pinopsida > Pinales > Pinaceae > Pseudotsuga > Pseudotsuga menziesii. The sequence continues at coordinate 31,230 of LPNX010272215.1, read as the reverse complement.
GGATCTTTAATTGAGAGAATAACAATCACAACAATCAAACACAAGAGACAATGAACACAGTGTTTATCCTCGAGGAAACCATAAATGGTGAAAACCCTACAAGCTCCTCAGAGATAGAATCAGCACCAAAAGTAAAACCCGAAAACATAAAGATGATCTCCTGACAGCAGCAGTCTCTCTCTTGTCCCAGCAACTTCTCTCTCTCTCACTCATGCGCCACAATGAGTGAGTGTGTGTGTGTTAAACAAAGAGGCTCACTCTCTATTTATATTCTTTCGTTCACTTAAAACCCACTCCAACATGTCAGCCTCACTTAACAATTACTTACTAGAGTCGACATCTCTAGGAGTGTCTAATAACCCTAGTGCCCCACAACTTCTGGGGACTTTGCCTCCTCCGACCAACAAGGTGGTTTATCCTTAACACAACGGTGGGGACTATTGCCCCTACTTACAATGACTCACCTAGGGTCAACTTCTCTAGGATAGTCTAATAACCCTAGGGCCCCACAACTGTGGGGACTTTAACCCTTGACCAATAGGATGGTTACCCACAATGACTTGACATGACTTCTTTACATTATAGAAACTTCCCAAAATAAACATCGGGGTATGACATGACTCAATTACATTATAGACACATCCTAGAATAAACATCGAGGTACAATACATAAGATATACAGATGAATACATTCTGAAGTTACAAATACATCAACACTCCCTCTTAACTAGGAAGGTATTCTCTCGACACAATATATCAGCACAAGTATTCTTCTCTGTATCATCTAGATCATCATCAATTCATATTCGTCTTCATGTCATATTCATCTTCAAGTCATCTTCATCATTGGATCTGGATCATCACTCGATCTAGATCACCACTGGACATCATCATTGGATCTGGATCATCACTGGACATCATCACTGGATCCAGATCATCACTGGATCTGGATCATCACTATTGGATCATCATCACTGGATCTGGATCATCATCACTTCATCTGGATCATCATCACAGGTGCTATCTCTTGATTCTTCTCATCATAGGAATCTCTACAGAGACAACCCTTTTTCATGCTAGATGTACATCTACAGAGCCAGTCCTTTTTCATACTAGATGTGGCATCTACACAGAGCTAGTCCTTTTTCATACTGGATGAGTCTTCACAGAGAAAGTCCTTTTTCATACTAGATGTGGCAGCTACACAGAGCCAGTCCTTTTTCATACTGGATGAGTTTTCACAGAGCTAGTCCTTTTTCATACTAGATGTGGCAGCTACACAAAGCTAGTCCTTTTTCATACTCGATGTGTCTTCACAAATCTAGTCCTTTTTCATACTAGATGTGGCAGCTACACCGAGCTAGTCCTTTTTCATACTAGATGTGTCTTCATAGAGCCAGTCCTTTTTCATACTGGATGTGCCATCCACACAAAGCTAGTCCTTTTTCATACTAGATGTGTCTTCAAAGAGACGGTCCTTTTTCATACTGGATGTGGCATCCACACAGAGCTAGTCCTTTTTCATAGTAGATGCGTCTTCACAGAGCCAGTCTTTTTTCATACTGGATGTGGCATCCACATAGAGCTAGTCCTTTTTCATAGTAGATCTGTCTTCACAGAGCCAGTCCTTTTTCATACTAGATGTGGCATCCACACAAAGCTAGTCCTTTTTCATACTAGATGTGTCTTCACAGATCCAGTGCTTTTTCATACTGGATGTGGCATCCACATACATCTGAGAATGGAAGGAACCAATCCTTTCACCATGTCACGTCTCTTACATCTGACCATGGAAGGCCCCAATCCTCTCACCATGTCAGAAAGGCACATCACTTATATCTGACCATGGAAGGAACCAATCCTCTCACCATGTCACAGCTCTTATATCCGATAATGGAAGAAACCAATCCTCTCACCATGTTGAAAAGGCATAGCACTTATATCTGACCATGGAAGGAACCAATCCTCTCACCATGTCAGAAGGGCTTACGAAATCGTCACTTCCCTTTGGAGGGAACCTCGATCTGGAGAACACCAAGCTTCTCCCTGAAGTACTCAAACTTCACTCTGGCCATTTCTAGCATAGAATCACATCAGGGTTGATTACGTCCAAGGATAACCTGCGAGCTTTTCCAAGACCAATTACATCTGACGACAACCTACAGGACCGTTTACATCTTAGCAACCTACGAGCTTCACCAGGATTTATGCTCAAACAACCTGTCTCATCAGCTATGCTAGAACTCCCTCTTTCGAGAGATCTTGATCTATATCAAAAACTAGAGCTTCACTACTCCTCTCTGCATCATACCAAAAATTCAAGTCAGATCAATCAAATCAAATAGTATTTTTCAAAAGAAACATACTACCTCCCAAATAGCAAGTGGCAACATCTTTTTCCTCGGCTGTACTCAGCGCCATGCAAGACTCCATCCTGCCAACCAAGAGATCACACATGATCTCATACCGAAGAAGCACCCCAAAGTGCTCTTTCTATCAATGACACTGCCCAATCGGAATCCGTATAACCTTCCAGGTTAATCTTCTGATTCATATCATACTTGCAACCTTCAAGTGAACATGTCTCAATGTGTTCACAACAAAGCAAGTATATGGTTTCGTATTTGTTAGATACATCAATGAACAAAACATATGATGATACATCATGGCATCAACCATCTCTGATGAAGCAACAATCAATAGCTTCAAGTTCGATGCCATAGGTGTGGTCATGCAGTCCATCATCCTGAACCTCTTCAGGATCTCTATTGCATACTTCCCTTGTCCACACCTCCATGCCTAGAAAATAGTGCATCGAAACATAACAAGAGCATCACTAGTCTTCCGCCTTCAACCTTGAAGCAAAGGTTGGGATCCTCTTTACTCTGAGTAAAGCCTAGAGTCATCAGTAATCTATCCATCCTGTTGTACCATGTCAAACCTTAGGATCTTCTGCAATCACTCCCACTGAAGCGGAGCATCATACTCCCTCTGTCTTCTGTACTCTATGCACTGAAACATTCTATACCAGAGTGACAAGTAGCTTCCTTTGCTACTAATATTCTATGTATCCATCTAGGGTCACTGGATACCAAGATCCTCTATCTTGAACTTTTTCAAAAGTTCTTCTCACACCCATCTGTGAGCTTCTCATCCTCTATCAACCTTGTAGCACAGGTTCAGATCTTCATCAAGCTCCTCATGTATGTGTTATCCCATGGGTGTCTTCTGAGCTCGTACAAGACCTTCTTTCATTTGCACCCATGATTTTGCCTATCATGTGACTTCACATCTAGTGGCTGCAAATGTCTCTTCATATTTTATGGCTTCTTTTCGAGAGAAGCCTCATGCTACGAATCTTGCCTTGTATCCCATGATGTTTCCATCTACTACATGATGGAGCTATGAACTTTCCTTCAAGTATCACTACTACATTCTAGATGTCATTCTTCTTGAACTGATATTCCCTTTGTTCTTGGAAGGTTCTGCATCAATGATGTCGTTTCATTCGTCATATTATTTTTCATTTTCAAATGTCGTCACTTGTTCGTGGAACATGTCTAATCCTTCTTTGCTTGTATTCGATTATTTATGCGATCTTTCCTACAAGCCAAATGCATTTGTATTGTTAGAAACATTTCATAAGGAATATTCATACTCGAAAATTATCATGCATAAATATATGATCATGCAACTACTTTAGCCAATACAACATTCATCCATATCTCACGGAAACATTTCTAGATGCCTTCCATCTCTACTAGTACAACATTGAGATCGTGCACTAATCCAATATGTCAGCAAAGAGGTTTCATTCTAGATAAGTAGCATTGGAGAGTTGTATAGCACCATGAGATACTTTACCCATCACATGCATATTAGTAGTATACTGTCATTAATGAAAACATTCTATCATGCATAATACATTAACTGAATATAAACAAATGCATAACAAAACAATGAAATGACAATTGAATAATTATCTTTATTTGTTTCGTGGGTAGACTCCTTCTTAAGCCTTCAACTTCATCATCTTCTTCATTCATAATAGCATCATTTATTATCAAATGCTAAGGTGGATGAGAGATTCTTCAAGAGTTGAGGTCTTCATACTCCTCATCACTTGAGAGATCTTCTTTGGATGGTGAGAGCTCGATCTTCAGTTGCTCCCATCTTATTTTCTCTTATTATTAGTTGAGCTTCTTCTTCTTCCCAGAGTCTTCTGAAAGTAATCACTTCCTTCTTGAACAAATTCCTCAAATGAATGAATCCCATGATCCTAGTCGACCATTCAAGGTGGCTATCACCACTTCTGCATTCTTCACTTCTTCTTTTACCTCTTCAAGTTGTTCTTTGATTTGAGAGACTCTTGTAAAGGATGACTGTATGGTCTCTGCATTCTGGATCTTCACATTCTTCAACTAGTTTCTTAAGTTCATATTTCGAATTATGTTCTTCCCTTCAAATAGCTTGGTCAAGGAATCAAACATCTTTGGTGTCTTTAGGGAAGACACTTGTGGTACAAGTTGATCCATGATTGAATCAATAATGATCTTCTTGGCCTTGACCAAGTTCTTCTTGTGTAAGGCTTTTAGCCTTATCTCCCTCTGGAACTAGAACCTCTCTACTCATGTAGGTGTCTAGTTCATTTTATTCAGAGAGATCAAATACTTCCATGCTTGGAAGTTGTCAACTTCACCAAGCTTATCATCAAGCTGATGTGATAGATCACTTTGAAATGAGAACCTCAAATGCAAATAGCAAAATATTAGATCTTACCAATTTGAGGTGTTCGTCCTGGTTCCAGAGTTGGCTGATCTAGGGTTTGTCAGAGAAACCCTAATTTTCAAAAACATGGAATATTTAAAATATGATTGGATATAAATATAGATCTCTTCAAGTTGAGCTTTCCAATGTACTCCTTTTCTAAAAAAAATGGAGGGAAGCTCCTAGAACAAGAAGCCCTAGTTTTCCAATTTCTTCTGCAGAAATGCCTGTTACTGTTTCTACTGTATCTCCAACATTACTAATCCTTTGTGTCTAAAACATTTCACTAAGGTACCCTCACATGTCCCTGTTTGAACACCATAGGTTTCATTAGAATTGGTTTCACCAATTGGGACTCATGATCCTTTTCCCAAGGTGACCTGTTACAGGATTCTCCAGAATAGTGAAGTTGTACAGACTTCCATGTGTCACTGTTTCATCTTCTAGGTCTGAAATTTAGACCATAGAACATAAATTCTGTTCCATTTTTATAACATCTTCAAAATTTTCATTTGGACTTTTGTAGCCCAAGATATAGCAATTATCCCCAGGTGTCCTGCTTAGGGATGAATCCTAGAAGAGGATGGAACCCTAACTGGGAGGGATCATATCTCCCAAAATTACTTGAATCTGAGGCTGAATTTTGCACACACTGTAAATCAAAATTTTATCTTTGGCCTCTGCAATTTTAAGCTCCTGATCCTTCTCCAATATTAGGACATAGTGAATGTACCAAAACTTAGCAGTTTTAGTATTTAGGGTTTTTCTAGCTCGAGGTCAAACTAGGGTTTGACTTTCCTGGAGTTTCACCCAACCAAAAATCTTGATCCAGGTCTCTAAACTACGATTTTGATGAGGATATAAATCCTATGCCGGGCTCCCTAAAAAACTCCTCTTCTATAGAAAGCTCTAATTTCCCACTCCGAAAACTGAAAATGCTCGGAATCTAATTCCGCTTCAACAGAAAGATACGCCCTTCAATGGAGACTCGGCCTAGCATACTTTTTCTAATGGATTGTGGAGAGAGAACCAAAAAGTAAGAATACCTATCTTTTGTAGCTACACAATGTCTTCTTCTCAGGTTAGCTTTGATACCATGTTAGATTTTTATCATTAATCTAGCATTATATTAGGATCTTTAACTGAGAGAATAACAAGCACAACAATCAAACACAAGAGACAATGAACACAATGTTTATCCTCGGGGAAACCATAAATAGTGAAAACCCCAAAAATTCCTTAGAGATAGAATCAGCACCAAAAGTAAAACCCGAAAACATAAAGATGATCTCCCTACAGCAATAGTCTCTCTCTTTTCCCAACAACTTCTCTCTCTCACTCATGCACCCCAATGAGTGAGTGTGTGTGTGTGTTAAATAGAGAGGCTCACTCTCTATTTATATTCTTTCATTCACTTGAAACCCACTTCAACATGTCAGCCTCACTTAACAATTACTTACTAGAGACGACATCTCTAAGAGTGTCTAATAACCCTAGTGCCCCACAACTTATGGGGAATTTGCCTCCTCCGATGAACAAGGAGGGTTATCCTTAACACAATGATGGGGACTATTTCCCTGACTTACAATGACTCACCTAGGGTCGACTTCTCTATGATAGTCTAATAACCCTAGGTCCCCACAATAGTGAGGAATTTAACCCTTGACCAATAGGAGGGTTACCCATAATGACTTGACATGACTTCTTTACATTATAGAAACTTCCCAGAATAAACATCGGGGTATGACATGACTCAATTACATTACAGAAAGATCCCGGAATAAACATCGAGGTACAATACATAAGATATATAGATGAATACATTCCAAAGTTACAAATACATCAACACTCCCTCTTAACTAGGAAGGTACTCTCTCGACACAATATATCAACACAACTATTCTTCTCTGTATCATCTGGATATTCATCAAGTCATATTTGTCTTCAATTCATATTCATCTTCAAGTCATCTTCATCATCAGATCTGGATCATCACTCAATTTCGATCACCATTGGACATCATCACTCGATCTGGATCATCACTGCTGGATCATCATCATTGGATCTGGATCATCATCACTTGATATGGATCATCATCACATGTGCTATCTCTTGATTCTTCTTGTCATAGGAATCTCTACAGAGCCAGCCCTTTTTCATGTTGGATGTACATCTACAGAGCCAGTCCTTTTTCATACTGGATGTATCATCATAGGGCTAGTACTTTTTCATACTAGATGTGGCATCTACACAAAGCCAATTCTTTTTCATACTGGACGAGTTTTCATAGAGCTAGTCCTTTTTCATACTAGATGTGGCAGCTAGACAGAGCCAATCCTTTTTCATACTGGATGAGTCTTCACAGAGCTAGTCCTTTTTCATACTGGATGTGGCAGCTACACAGAGCTAGTTCTTTTTCATACTAGATGTGTCTTCACAGAGCTAGTCCTTTTTCATAATAGATGTGGTAGCTACACAGAGCTAGTCCCATTTCATACTAGATGTTTCTTCACATATCCAATCCATTTTCATACTGGATGTGGAATCCACATAGAGCTAGTCCTTTTACATGCTAGATGTGTCTTCAGAGAGCCAGTCCTTTTTCATACTGGATGTGGCATCCACACAGAGCTAGTCCTTTTTCATACTAGATGTGTCTTCACAGAGCCAGTCCTTTGTCATACTAGATGTCGCATCCACACAGAGCTTGTCCTTTTTCATACTATATGTGTCTTTACAGATCCAGTCCTTTTTCATACTGGATTCGGCATCCAAATACAGCTAGTCCTTTTTCATACTAGATGTGTCTTCACAGAGCCAGTCCTTTTTCATACTAGATGTGGTATCCACATACGTCTGACAATGGAAGGAACCAATCCTTTCACCATGTCACAGCTCTTACATCTGACCATGGAAGGAACCAATCCTCTCACCATGTTGGAAATGCACAGCACTTATATCTGACCATGGAAGGAACCAATCCTCTCACCATGTCATAGCTCTTACATCCAACCATGTAAGGAACCAATCCTCTCACCATGTTATAAAGGCACAACACTTATATCTGACCATGGAAGGAACCAATCCTCTCACCATGTCAGAAGGGATCACGAAATCATCAGCTCCCTTTGGAGGGAAACTCGATCTAGAGAACACCAAGCTTCTCCCTGAAGTACTCAAACTTCACTTTGGCCATTTCTAGCATAGAATCACATCAGGGATGATTACATCCAAGGATAACCTGTGAGCTTCGCCAGGACTGATTACATTCGAGAACAACCTATAGGACTGTTTACGTCTTAGCAACCTATGATCTTCGCTAGGATTTATGCTCAGACAACCTGTCTCATCAGCTATGCTAGAACTCCCTCTTTCAAGAGATCTCGATCTGTATCACAAATTGGAGCTTCACTGCTCCTCTTTGCATCATACCAAAAATGCAAGTCAAATCAATCAAATCAAATAGTAGTTTTCAAAAGAAACATACTACCTCCCAAATAGCAAGTGGCAACATCTTTTGCCTTGACTGTACTCAGTTCCATGCAGGACTCCATCCTGCCAACCAAGAGATCACACATGATCTCATATGGAAGAAGCACTCCAAAGTGATCTTCCTATCAATGGCACTGCCCAATCTGAATCCGTATAACCTTCCAGGTTAATCTTTTGATTCATATCATACCTGCAACCATCAAGTGAACATGAGTGAATGTGTTCACAACAAAGCAAGTATCTGGTCTCGTATCCGTCAGCTACATCAATGAACAAATCATCTAATGATACATCGTGGCATCAACCATCTCTGATGAAGCAACACTCAATAGCTTCAGGTTTGATGCCATAAATGTGGTCATGCAGTCCATCATCCTGAACCTCTTCAGGATCTCTACTGCATACTTCCCTTGTCCACACTTCCATGCCTAGAAAATAGTGCATCGAAACATAACAGGAGCATCACTGGTCTTCTTCCTTCAACCTTGAATCAAATTTTTGGATCCTCTTTGCTCTGAGTAAATCCTAGATTCATCAGTAATCTATCCATCCTATTGTACCATGTCGAACATTAGGATCTTCTGCAGTCACTCCCTCTGAAGTGGAGCATCATACTCCCTCTATCTTCCATACTCTATGCACTGAAACATTCTGTACCAGAGTGACAATTAGCTTCCTCTACTACTAATATTCTATGCATCCATATAAGGTCACTGGATACCAAGATCCTCTATCTTGAACTTTTTCAAAATTTCTTCTCACACCCATCTGTGAGCTTGTCATCCTCTATCAACCTTGTAGCACAGGTTCAGATCTTCATCAAGCTCCTCATGTATGTGTTATCCCATGGGTGTCTTCTGAGCTCGTACAAGGATTTCTTTCATTTGCACACATGATTCTTCCTGTCATGTGATTTCACTTCCAGTGGCTGCAAATGTCTCTTCATAGTTTATGCCTTCTTTTCATGAGAATCCTCATGCCACGAATCTTTCCTTGTATCCCACGATGTTTCCTTATACTGCATGATGGAGATATGAAATTTCCTTCATGTATTGATACTACATTCTATACATCATTCTTCTTGAACTGATCTTCTCTTTGTTCTTGGAAGGTTCTGCATCAATGATGTCACTGTATTCGTCATATTATTTTTCATTTTGAAATGTCGTCACTTGTTCTTCAGAACAAGTCTCATCCTTCTTTGCTTGTAGCCAATTATGTATGCGATCTTTCCTACAAGTCAAATACATTTGTATGGTTAGAAACATTCATAAGGAATATTCATGCTGAAAAATTCTTATGCATAAATATATGATCATGCAACTACTTTAGCCAATACAACATTCATCCATATCTCACGGAAACTTTTCTAGATGCCTTCCATCTCTACCAGGACAACGTTGAGATTGTGCACTAATCCAATATGTCAACAAAGAGGTTTCATTCTAGATAAGTATCAATGGAGAGTTGTATATCACCATGGGCTACTTTACCCATCACATGCATAATAGTAGTATACTGTCATTAATGCGAACATTCTATCATGCATAATACATTAACTGAATATAAACAAATGCATAACAAAACAATGAAATGACAATTGAATACTTATCTTTATTTGTTTCGTGGGTAGACTCCTTCTTAAGCCTTCAACTTCATCGTCTTCTTCATTCATAATAGCATCGTTTCTTATCAAATCCTAAGGTGGATAAGAGATTCTTCAAGAGTTGAGTTCTTCATATTCCTCATCACTTGAGATATCTTCTTTGGATGGTGAGAGCTTGATCTTCAGTTGCTCCCATATTCTTTTCTCTTATTATTAGTCGAGCTTCTTCTTCTTCTCAGAGTCTTCTGAAAGTAATCACTTCCTTCTGGCACACATTCTTCACTTCTTCTTTTCCTGCTTCAAGTTGTACTTTGATTTGAGAGACCCTTGTAAAGTATGACTGTATGGTCTCTGCATTTTGGATCTTCACATTCTTCAACTGGTTTCTTAAGTTCATATTCCAAATTATGTTCTTCCCTTCAAATATCTTGGTCAAGGAATCAAACATCTTTGGTTTATTTAGGGAAGACACTTGCGGTACAAGTTGATCCATGATTGAATCAATAATGATCTTCTTGGCCTTGACCAAGTTCTTCTTGTGTAAGGCTTTTAGCATTATCTCCCTCTGGAACTGGAACCTCTCTACTCATGTAGGTGTCCAATTCATTTTCTTCAAAGAGATCAAATAATTCCATGCTTGGAAGTTGTCAACTTCACCAATCTTATCATCAAGCTGATGTGACAGATCACTTTGAAATGAGAACCTCAAATGCAAGTAGCAAAATATTAGATCTTACAGATTTGAGGTGTCCGTCCTAGTTCCATAGCTGGCTGATCTAGGGTTTGTCAGAGAAACCCTAATTTTCAAAAAATTAGAATATTTCAGATCTGATTGGATAGAAATATAGATCTCTTCAATTTGAGCTGTCCAATGTACTCATTTTCTGAAAACAGTGGAGGGAAGCTCCCAAAACAGGAAGCCCTAGTTTTCCAATTTCTTCTGTAGAAATGTCTGTTACTGTTTCTGTAGTATCTCTGAAATTACTACTCCTTGTGTCTAAAAATTTGCAGTAAGGTATCCTCACATGTCCCTATTCAAACACCATAGGTTTCATTAGAATTGGTTTGACCAATTGGGACTTATGATCCTTTTCCCAAGGTGACCTGTTATAGGACTATCCAAAATAACGAAGTTGTACGGAAGTCCATGTGTCACTATTTCATCTTCTAGGTCTTCCATTTAGACCACAATAATTACAATCTATTCCCTTTCTAGAAAATCTTCAGGAATTTTCATTTGGACCTTTGTATCCCAAGATATAGCAATTCTCCGTAGGTGTCCTGTTTAGGGATGAATCCTGGAAGAGGTTGGAACCCTAACTTGGAGGGATCATATCTACTAGAATATGGTGAATCTAAGGCTGTATTTTGGACACACTGTAAATGTGGACTTTATATTTGGTCTCTACAAGTTTCAGCTTCTAGGCCTTCGCCAATCTCGATATATCGCAAATGTACCAAAACTTAGCAGTTTTAGTATTTAGGGTTTTTCTAGCTCGGGGTCAAACTAGGGTTTGACTTTCCCAGAGTTTCACCCAACCAAAGATCTTGATCCAGGTCTCTAAACTTCAATTTTGATGAGGAGAGTAATCCTATGCTAGTCTCACTAAAAAATTCTTCTTCTGTAGAAAGCCCTAATTTCCCGCACCGAAAACTGAAAATGCGTGAAATCGAATTCCGCTTCGACAGAAAGATGCACCCTTCAATGGAGTGTCAGCCTAGCATAATTTTGTTGATGGATTGTGGAGAGAGACCCAAAAAGTAAGAAGCCCTAGCTTCTTCAACTGCACAATTTCTTCTTCTCAGGTTAGCTCTGATACCATGTTATATTTTTATCATTAAGCTAGCATTATATTAGGATCTTTAACTGATAGAATAACAAGCACAACAATCAAACACAAGAGACAATAAACATAGTGTTTATCCTTGTGGAAACCATAAATGGTGAAAACCTCACAACTTCCTCAGAGATAGAATCAGCACCAAAAGTAAAACCCGAAAACATAAAGATGATCTCCCGACAGCAGCAGTCTCTCTCTTGTCCCAACAACTTCTCTCTCTCTCATGCGCCCCAATGAGTGTGTGTGTGTGTTAAATGGAGAGGCTCACTCTCTATTTATATTATTTCATTCAATTGAAACCCACTCCAACATGTTGGCCTCACTTAACAATTACTTACTAGAGTCGACATCTCTAGGAGTGTCTAATAACCCTAGTGCCCCACAACTTGTGGGGACTTTGCCTCCTCCGACCAACAAGGAGGGTTATCCTTAACACAACGGTGGGGAATATTGTCTCGAATTATAATGACTCACGTAGGGTCGAATTCTATAGGATATTCTAATAACCCTAGGGCCCCACAACTGTGGGGACTTTAACCCTTGAACAATATGAGGGTTACCCACAATGACTTGACATGACTTCTTTACATTATAGAAACTTCCTGGAATAAACATCGGGGTATGACATGACTCAATTACATTACAAACACATCCTAGAATAAACATCGTGGTACAATACATAAGATATACGGATGAATACATTCCGAAGTTACAAATACATCAACATTTAATGATGAATCATTTTATTGTTCATTTGAAATGTTGTGTATATATTGAGTAATGAATGCTTTACTATAGCAAATATATCTATGTTAATCTTTCTGCTTTAATTATGTGTATGGAATTAGAACAACTATATATATAATTCATAAGGATCATTACAGTAAATTTCTCTATAGATTTTAACTTTTCTCCCCTTGGGGATAGGATAAATTAGCTTATAGTAGACTAGTACATACTTGTTTTGCTTTTATAGAATTGATTGAGAAGCAAGAGTGGTAAGACGGGAGGTAAGAACCTATGCATCATTTGTGAGGCTCTTGTTCACCAGTCACCTGCATTTTGTTTGGGCACTTGCATTTCATTTATATAAACAAAATCACATAAACGGTGGACTGGTCCACAACCGATAAAAGACTTAAACAACTTTAAATCTATGGTAGTCGGGCCGCTAACCAGACGGGTTCCCCACACCAAATGGTGAACTATCTAGTTGGGATCGCTTATTGGGGAGAATCCCTACTATCAGTACTTGGGATTTTTCCAAGACTAAACATTTTTGGTGCTATAAGGAGGGAAGACAATGCATGGCTAGTAGAAAAAATCCATTTACAAGAAAATATTCCATTGGAGATTCATCTGAAACTAAGTTTCCTAAAGATTTCATTCCTGAAGAGAAAGAGAAAGTAGACTCTAACGAAGAAGCATCAGAATTCCTATACGATGTTATGTTTGAAGAAGTTAATCACTTACGAAGACATACAAGATCTTACGTGAAGAAGATTGGAGGATTGAAAGAAATTCCTACATTACCAAGAAGGAAGGATTCCAAGAAAGCACTTTCTTACACTCAAGATTTGATACTAGTGGAAAATTTGGAAGAATTGGTGGATTTATCCATCTAAGATATCATCCAACCCCTTGATAAGTTGGGACCTGAGTTCCCTACAGTTCAATCCCCGCTGCATCAACCTCCACAGTTTCCACCACATACTCCTCGTCAAAATGGTTGTTTCCAATAAACTAGCATGGAGAGCCAAAACACCACTTAATCTGGATGCACCTCTGCATGATTTTCCTAAACACCCAGAGAGAACACTACCAAAGTTTGACCCAGGAAAAGGCATTTCTACAGAAGACCACCTGAAAAGTTTTTTCTTAGCTCTGGAACTTTTAAATATTGAACATGAATATGTTGTTTGCATACTTTTTCCACATACTTTTGAACCTAAAATGAATTCTTGTTTTTTTAGTTTGCAACCCAATTCAATAAACAACCGGGATTCCTTTGAAAGGGTATTTAAAAACAAATTTGGTAGCAAAAAAATGCTCGCTTCCCTTATGAAAGAATTGATGTCCCTAAGAATGGAAAAGAAAGAAAAGGTTCAAGATTTCAACCAAAGGTTTACTAATCATTTGATCCATTTTAGTGCTAAAACCAAACCAGCTCAGGAGTTATTGGTATAATATTATACCACAGCACTATCCCCATAACTAGAAATGTTTGTGAAGAGGGTAGATAAGCTAACACTAGTTGAAAATTTTGAAGAAACCATCAAAGTAGAAGCCAATCTGGACAGTATAGCAAAACATACTTCAAAACTAGAAGTAAAGACCATTAACGGTAAAAAACCTTTGTTGCTACCTAGACCTAAGGAAGAACACTCAAATGAATTAGAAAATTTCGTCAATATGATACAAAAGTTATCGAATAAGATAGTAGATCTAGAAAAGGACAAAGAAACTAGTTCATCAAAAAAAAAGTTCAAGCCTTATTTCAAGAAAATGGGAAGAAAGTGGACCGTCTCAACCGCCTATGTATAATTTTCTTGTTTTGAACTTTAATGAGGTAGGCATGAACCATTTCCATACTTTCCATCAAGATCCTCATTCTAAAAAGAGTTTCCTGCAATGGATAAACTCAATGACTTTGGTTATGAATCAACTATTAGATGCTCAATTAACAGAGCCTAGGGTGGAATAAGAACAAACCAATGAACTGAAAGAAACACATGAAGAAACCACAATGGTATTATGGGATTTTGTACCTACATTGGGACTAAATTAAGAGAATCCTACTGAAGAGATTCAAATATCATCGGTTAATGTTACAACCAGAAGTAAAGGACTAGTAATGGATGAAAGATTGGTACTGCCTAAAATAAAGAAGATGTAAGAAAACATGAAGAAAATTATCAGTACTACCCAAATGACATCTAATTCTAATCCCATCAACATAAAAGACACAAACTCATTAGTCACTAAGCCCGTAAGGACCATGGTGTTATAGTTGATTTCACCACTCCAGGTGAATCACACTTTGTATGGCCTTCCCCTATCCCGCTGCAGACTCCTTAGACCCCATGGACCATTTTTTGTCCTTTGATGTTTCCTTGACCATCCCTAAAAACATGTGAAAAATGATACACGCGACTTTTAAACCTATAAGCGCTTATATACACGGGTTTGACCACTAAAACCGCGTACATCGGGATGTGTACAAAATCCAAATCCTTTTGGAGTTTTCCTTGACATGGATCTGACTCACTTGACTCCTGGTCTTCCCTATGCCTTGAGATCGCTCGGATTCAACCTTTCATTACCCCTTTGACAAGCTATATAAGGAACCCCTTGGTACATTGAAGGCAGAAGAGAGAATTGAGAGCAAAGAAACTATAGTCCATTGTTGCCAGAACTTATGCTTGAGTCTGCATCCCTTTGTCCCTTGGAGCACTTTTGTGTTCTTCCCAAGATTTCCTTTTGCTTGTGAGCTTGCTATCTAGAGATGGAGGATTGAAGTAGTGGAGGCCCAAGTGGTGGATTCAGTTTCTCCGGTTCGCAGACGTGTCGATAGAGGTTGTATCTTGTAATCTCTGATTTATATTAATAGAAATATCTTTTCCTGTCCAATAATGTGTGTTTGAATGAATATTTTATCCATTGGATTATGTCAAATTCTTATACATTATTAATTATATATGCTAGAATAGATCTAACACCATGATATATAGAATGCTTGTATTGTTTACTTGTTGTTGAGGAAGTAATGTATCATTTCAAGCTGAAGTTGGAAAGCTCAACCGGGATCTGCTTCAGCCATCCGGAATAAGGTACGAGGTCTGGTCCTTTAGTGTTAGACATTTAATTTCTATTGCATATTGGAAAGGATTGATTTCTGGAGTCAAGCTGTCTATTGAGGTACACCAAGCCATAGGAATTTCTCTCCATAACAGAATTAGCGACTCTACAGGGGAGTTCCTAGTAGTTGTCCTTTAGGGGTTGTTTTATCGGCATTCAATGAATTTGAATTGATATTTCTCTCTTGTTTCTGTGTCAAGTCTGGGGGCATGTATGCCAGGCAGTGTCTAATCAGTGTGAAGTTTGTCTTAGCTTGTCTGTTTACCTTGATTTTATGCACCTTTCTTCCTGTACGCGAGTTTTTAACTCACAGTCGTGTATACACGCGGGTTTCTCTTCTATTTCCTCGTATACATGCGGGTTTACTATGAATAGTCATGTATGCCCTTGCTTTTTCCTTCTTGTGGGAGTTAATTGGTTGCTGGGTGAATTTTGATATTTGCTAAGTCTCCTTTGGCACTTCCTGAGTCTATTTATACCTATGTTTCTGACCAGAAACATTTTTTTAGGCTATTTTTTTTTGTAAGAAGGTTCTTGTCATGGCATTTTCTATTTTTTGTTTGAGATTAGTGCATTAGAGTTCTTTTACCTTAGTGCTTTGCTCGAGTTCTGTTTGTGTGTGCTTGCAGAGTCTAGGGGTCGTAGAATCATTCTTTTGCTTTTTGCATCTCATTTTATTTCAAAAAATCCAAAAACATTTGCTTATCATCATGCATTGCATTTTGCATTTTTGCATTGTACTTGCACTAGATTTGCTTTGGAGTATTAGTTAGGACTTCATATAGGAAAGCTTGCATTCATCATTTGAAGAAAAATTGTGGATTTCACGTAGTAGCATACCCTGTTTTCATGGACACAATGCATTTGCATTGATTGTTAGGTGTGCATTTTACTTCATGTTGTGTCATAATACCATTAGTTGCACAATCATATCCCTTTTTCAAGGAATAAAGCCAATTAAAATCAACGCTAAATTAAAATGAACTACACTCTTTTCTTTTATAGGGTGCACCAACAAGCTTAAGTTTTAGGATCTTGGAATAGTTCATTGTAAGTAAATTCTCCAAAATCACTAAACAACAACATGTATGTGTCTGTCCAGGAAAGTGTGTGAAATCCTTGGTATAACCAGTGTTTCTCAGGATCCTCCTCTCAAAAGGGAGTTAAGCATGAGGCAGTGTGAGTGGTTATTGATTGGGATGACCCCTAGTCATAACTGAGTAGCACCGGAGATATTTCCAGGATTGTGTTCGTATCTGGGGGCTCTTTTGAGAGTTTTGGGCTTTGCTACCCTGCCCATACAGTCAATCCCGCCTGCGAATGTCCGCCTGAGCATTGATTATATTGAGGTAACCTTAGTGGCCTTACCCAGGATATCAAGGGGGTACTTTGCAGGGGTTATTCTATGGGTTTCCTGGCCAAGTTGGGGTCAGACAGCACAGTCGCTTTACGCGTTGAAGCCGAGGGCCACAATAATTGGTTACGTACCTCCACTTGTTGTGTATGGGAGTCTCAAGCCTCTCCTAGGAGAGACATACCTGCTTCATTCAGGAGCTCATTTATCTAGCCCTTGTTTGCTTGCATTTGGATTTATATTTTATTAGTGATTGATCTATGCACAATAGTTGTCCTAGGGTTTACGTAAATAGAGAGACTTTTCTATTTTTTTTTTGAGTCATTGTGGATTCTGGTGTGGCTCCTCACCATTCTCATCGTTTAGCAGGACTTCTGCCTTCTAATTCCCCTCCTCCTTTGGGAGAGAGACCTAGACAGTCCAAGTGGACTATTTTGCACATTGATCCACACACAATGGGAGACCATTTAGAAGGTATTCTTGAACCACCTTCTCCCATTCATGTAGACGATGGGGAGTTTACTCCTACTTACGATCCTTCACCTGACTTGGATGAGTTAGGTCCTGTGATTTCTGAGATAGGAACCATGCACGATAGACCTACTCACTCTAGGGTTGATTCCCCATTGACGCGTTACCAGTATGGAATGCCGGAGGATGCCGAGACTCATTTTGAACCCTCTAGCACTAGCTATGGTAGTTATGGTATGTCTAGTTTTCCTACACATGATTTGGCATTTCATGTCGAAACCAACTTCAAGCCTAACACTATGTCTGGGGGAACTCTCATTCCTTACCATGCAGAGAGGTTTGGGAGCACTAGTCACATTGCACCTTCCATCCTGGTGGTGGAAGTTACATCACATATCCCTCCTAGGTCTAGGGTTAGCGATCTGATTAGGATACCAGATCTGAGATGAGTGACAATAGGCAATAGCACATACATTATTACTCAGATTCCTTCATCCTCGGTCCCTATTTCTTCAAATGTTCATCCTCCACCTTATTCGCATGGTCCTTCGAGCCGGCACATGGCTACAAGTCAGGTCCGTATTGCGGTTACTAGACCGATTGTGTCTCAGGTTTGCATACCACCCGTTGCTTTGGGAGGTTATGTTCATACTTCTAGAGGTCATGTTACTACTTCCGGGGCATATATCCCTACTTCTGGTATGTATATTCCTACTTCCAGAGCGTATCTTCCTACCTATGGAGTGTCTCATGGGGCATCGTATGCGATGACTTATGGACCCTATTATGGGACGCAATATGTATAGGGTTCTTCACCTTATGGGGGCGGGTATCAACAACCTACTTACTCTCCTAATTATGGCTTTGTAGCCCCTACTAGTCAAGGTCCACCACACTATGGTGCTTCCACGCCACCATATACGAGTCATACGGGAGGAGGGAACTATGGCCAAGGCCATGGTGGTAATCAGACCTATATGAATTAGGGAGTCACCCATTGACCTCATCATCCTAGGCTCCCTTTCCTCATGACGCTCAATCTTCCTGACTTGTCGATATTGACGAACGATCCTGTAGCTCGTGACCCGGCTTGGCCAGCTGTCCCTACCAAGCTTCCTTTGGACATACCTAAGTTTGAGGGCAAACTGGGAGAGGATCCAAGTGAACATGTTACTACATTTCACCTATGGTGCTCTTCGAATTCCTTACATCAGGACTCAATCCGTTTGAGACTATTTCAACGCACCCTTATAAGGCCTGCCGCGAAATGGTATATAGAGTTACCTAGGGGAGCTTTCGCTTTGTTCGATGACCTTGCGATGACTTTTCTTAATCACTTCCAACTACCAGTGCGTTATGACATTCGTACTAAACTCTTTTCGACATTTTAGCAAGATAAAGCCACACATATCTCTGATCATATTCAAGAGTGGCGTAAATGGAAGAGGTTAATTAAATCCTTTATACCGCCGGAGTTCCTCCTCGAGTGGTTCCTCAAGTCGTTATTATCATATATAGCAAAGGATGTTTCCACATCCAGAGTGCAGAATGAGGAACAAGTGATTTTTAGGGCACAGGAACTGGACTTGATCTATGCTCAGTCCGGTTTGTTATATGAGATTATTCCCAATGCTCTGTGTTCCAGTTTCGACCCCAAAGTCAAACCTGGATGACATGCCGATGGCATTGTGGGTTGTGGAAGTGCAAAACCTGTGGATTCGGTTGCAAAACAAGTTAGTCAATTGTCAATCAACCAATCTACTTCAGGACAAGCTACGGTTTTGTCTCAACCCGCCCAAACGACGAGTGTACTTTTTGTGCAATCGTCGGACCAGAAGGGTAACTAGCAGCCCGGATGGAATAGAAAGAAGGGTAAAAATAATCGTAAGGGTGGGAATAAGAATGAGAATGCTAATAGTAATGACAAGAATGACCAAAATGCTGGGGGGTACAAGCAAGCTAAATGTAAGGTTAAGTTCCCTTGCAAGTTATGTAAGGACGATCACCTCACTTACTTGTGCCCTCGTATTGAGGAAGCTTCAAGATTCTTGGCACATTGCCTTGCTATGCTAACTAACCCTTTACCGCATAATCAAAATATGAACTCGAAGTCCCATGACCATTCTAGTGATGATCATGATCCACCAGAGAGTATTGGTCGTGGGTGCATTAACATGGTCCATGCTGCGAAAGTTGTGACCCATGCGAAAGATTATGATTCATCACAACCTAGCCCAGGCAAAGAACCTGATCCACCAGGGTCCCCTTTGTACATTGAGAAACCCGTGGATAAACCTGAGACTGCACCTCGCATTCCTAAGGGATTCCTTAAGCATTTAGGGCATAATCCAAATGCCCAAGCCACCCAGAACTATTCAGTTGTCGAGGATTTGGGCCACACTCCTTGTGCGATGTCTACATTGGAAGTGCTTCTGAATTGTTCATCGCAAAGGAAGGCATTTTTTTCTGCCCTTGTTGTGAATGATGATGATTCTTCCTCCATGATAAAATTTGAAACTGTAGGACTTCAGCCTCGCTTTCCCTACTACAGTGTCTCTTTTGATTCATGTAGAATGTCTTAATATGATCGTCAAGTGCACTATATTGACGAGGGTGCTGCTGCTTCTGTGATGTCTTTATCCTGTTGGAAGGGTCTAGGTTCTCTTGAGCTGTCTAAATCAGCGACCATGTTAACTGCGTTCGATGGGAGATCTTTTAGGCTACATAGCATCCTTCCTTCCCTTAAAGTCCATTTGGGAGGGAAGACCGTTGCGATAGAGGTCGAGGTGGTTGATGCACCCCTTGAATACAATATCTTGCTAGGTAGGAACTGGAT
Source organism: Pseudotsuga menziesii (assembly GCA_001517045.1). Classification (NCBI taxonomy): domain Eukaryota; kingdom Viridiplantae; phylum Streptophyta; class Pinopsida; order Pinales; family Pinaceae; genus Pseudotsuga; species Pseudotsuga menziesii. Next base: position 11,005 of record LPNX010272215.1, on the reverse strand, counting down.
GTATAGTATGCAAGCCATTGCTTCTTCCTTGTTCTGCATTGTATGCTTTCCACATAACAGGAAGATCGTAACGATTGATCAAATGACATTCAAGAATCCATCTGTTACCTCATCTTCGAGAGCTTTGATCCTGATCGTTGAGAACTCTCAGCCGGCAACTGGGAGTTTGGGTGTAGGCATGTATCCATCCCTCATGGGAAGCTTTAGTTGTCCTACACCGATCCTTATGATAGGATCCAGTTTCGATGAGGCTTCGACATCTACGAGATCGGTGTCTTTTTGCATGATCCATACGGAAGATCCTTGGATTCTTCCTACACCAAGTACTTCGATTGATCCCGTCGTGACAGACGTGACATTGCCTATAGCTATGATAACTTATCAAGCTAATCTCAAGTGTGTTGTAGAGCCTAGTCCTTCCTCTTTGCGGACAGAGGAGGAGGACCCTTATGTGCTGCTGGCATGGGTAGTACAGTCTTCTCATGCACACAACTACCTTGGTACAGTTTTCCCTTCAGATGAAGCAATTAGTGAGGCTATGTCGGGAGTTGAGCCACCATGGGAGGAACTCCATCATAGATTGTACTTTCTTTCAAATCTTGACCGGTTGGAGCGTGAGGATTTTAGGGCTGTTCTTAGTCAGAGAGTTGGTAGTCCTATGGTTCCATTAAGCTCTCCTGGTCTGATGGCCGATGGAAACATGGTGAACATATCTTCAATGATTCCTATCAACATCTCTTGCAATCCTAGCATGATAGAGAATGTCTATATTGGGGTGAAATGTTCCTATGCTGAGATTCTTGAATACACCAAGATATTTAAGGAATTCTGTGATATTTTTGCTTGGTCTTATGACGAGATGCCAGGTATTGACCCTCGTATTGTCAAGCATGAGATTAATACTTACCCCAATGGTAAGCTTGTTCGACAATGTTTACATACAGTGAATCCTAGGAAAGCACCCGTGATTAAGGTAGAGATAGAGAAGCTGTTGAAAGCCGATTTCATCTATCCCATTCCCTTGACGGAGTGGGTTTCAAACCCCATTCCGGTGGATAAGAAGTAGGGAGTGATCCGCATATGTACTGATTTTCGTGATTTGAATCATGCATGTCCTAAGGACAATTTCCCCACACCATTTATTGATCATATTTTGGATGAGTGTGCGGGTAGCGAGGTGTTCTCCTTCATGGATGGCTTTTTCGGATATAATCAGATACAGATTAAACCTAAGGACCAACATAAGACTGCATTTATTTTTCCTTGGGGAACATTTGCATATCGAAAAATGCCTTTCGGCCTTAAAAACGCTAGAGCTACATTTCAGTGGGCAATGACCTTGATCTTCCACGATCTCAAGTCAATTATCAAAGTATTTTTGGATGACCTTGCTGCTCATTCTCGCATGAGAATGCGTCATCCCTATCACTTGAGATTGGTATTCGAAAGATGGCGACACTATTCGGTTAAATTAAATCCTCATAAGTGCATCTTTTGTGTGAAGTCAGGGCGTTTGTTAGGATTCATCGTTTCTAAAGAGGGTATAAGAATCGACCCTTTCAAGGTTGAGGCAATACTTCAGTTGTCTCCCCCAAAAAATATTCGTCATCTTCAGTGTTTGCAAGGCATGGCAAAGTTCTTATGAAGATTTGTTGTTAACTTTTCCAATTTGACTAGAGGCTTCATGCATCTCTTGAAGAAGGACACCCCCTTTTATTGGGATGAGCAAGCCCAGGATTCCTTCAATGCACTTAAGCGAGCTCTAGCATCAGCCCCGGTGATTAGTCCCCCGGACTATAGCCGTGATTTTCTATTATATGTGGCCATGTCATTAGAGACGATTGGTATGGTTTTGGCTCAAGAGGATGAGGAGCTCGAAGAGAATGTCATATATTATTTGAGCCGGAACCTTATTGACGCAGAGATTCATTATTCTCATGTCAACACTACTACATTTTGACCAAAAATCCGACGACCGTCATGTCAGATTTTTGACACTTCCCTGTCGCATGTACGACACTTTGATTTTTTTTTAAGCGTCAGAAACTTGTCGTCGGTTATCCGACACCTAAGTAACCGTCGGTTAAATTTAAAGCGTCGGTTAAGCGACAGAATATCTTTGACGGTAGTGAAAGTTTTGTAAGAAAATAACCTTTATGCCGTTGGTTAAGCGACAGAAGGGCCATCGGATAAGCGATGGATATTAAGAATAAGTGTCGGAAAAGAGACATCTAGAACCGTCGGATAAGAGACGGATATTAAAATAAGCGTCGGAAAAGAGACAGATAGAACCATCGGATAAGCGACGGATATTAAGAATAAGTGTCGGAAAAGAGACATCTAGAACCGTCGGATAAGCAACGGATATTAAAATAAGCGTCGAAAAAGAGACAGATATAACCGTCGGACAAGCGACAGATATTAAGAATAAGCGTCGGAAAAGATATAGATATAACCTTCAGATAAGCGACGGATATTAAGAATAAGCGTCGGAAAAGAGACATCTGGAACCATCGCTTAAGCGACGCTTGTTGAAATTTTTTTTTTAAAATTAAAAAAAAAATTGAAAACTTGAAAGGGAAGGGAACTCTAATGTCACAGAACCAAGGTAGCAACCTATTTAATCATATGATGTACATACCTTGTTTACCCTAAGACACCCTAGATATTATTCAAAAGTGCACACACCTAAACACTCCAATTCCTGCAAGGTTGTACACTACAAGACCAAGCAGTGCTCGAAAAAAATTGGTGACCTGTTAGTCAAGGTCACTCTCTTTGTATAATCAAGTAAATTTTTTCCTTAACTTTGCACACTTTTCCATGTACTGAGATCATAGGTTTTGAAACTCTAGGTTAATAGGACCACATCAAACAGCTTGATTCTGTCAGCAGTGTAATAATTGCACATAAGACCCAAATTCCAAGTATGCCTCTGACACACATTTTTCTTGTTTGTTCTTTATTTTAAAATGATGAATTGTATATCGATTCACTAAAAGATTACACATTGTGCAACAAGGAGAAACTTCATCCATTACAGAGTCAAACAGTTCATAGCAGCAGCATCTAATAATGACATGTATATCCACTGTTATCTCTTTTGATTTTGCTCAAAATACCACTTCATCATCCAGACAGGGTACTGAACCAGTCAACACTAGACAGATGACTTCATCAATGGTTGACTACATTAACACGGCTACACAAACAAATAAATTCAAAGAACACATGGCAACACAAACACAGTTGTGTGTCTCCAGGGATTTTGAACCTGATATCCCCTAGGTCAGAACCTGTGATTAACAATTGAACAACAACCCAGTTGACATATATACCCTAGTATCTAAGAAAATGTTGGACAAATTTCTTTTATCTTTCGTGTTTCTTCTGTAGAATCCATCATTTCAAGACCAAAGAATTTCCAGTCCACTGCAGAGTCCCCAAGTCAATTGGTGGATTTGACCTCTATGAGACTAGTAGGCATCTTGTGAGGTACATTAATATGATACTCAGTTTGTAATTCTACCTTTCTCTTTCTCTTTGGTCCATGTTAAAGTTACACTGAGAATATCATTATTGATAAAATCCAATACATAATAATGATGAAGATATCCAAATACAAAACAGAACACATGATTAACCATAGTCAAGTCAGTTGAAGTCTAGACCACCAGTTATACGCTCAGACGATTACAACTACAGGTCATCCCTTGACCACCGTATGAATGTACCCTAAAGATATGCTATGAATAGAAAATATCATAACCATGTTGGGATCAGATGTAGCTTTCATTCTTTGTGGCCTGTTATCACTTGAAACAGGAAGGTTTCGAATGATAACTTGGGGCAAGTGTATTACTGTCACCTACACTTTCCTCTCACTTTTCAGTGCTTTTCTGACCTCAGTGGGGTGTCCCTATAAAAAATTAGAATTCAAAATTTAAATATGGTGATTAATTCTAAAATGATTAGTGCCAGCGATCTGAGCAATGTATTCAAATGAAGATGGGTTAAAGTGATGATGAAGTAATTGAATTGGGCATCCTGATTTAGAAGAATCCCAAAAGAGTAGGCACATCAATCTTCATACCAAAGCTGGGTAGATGAATCCCAACATCAGGAGAAACCCTCTACAAAATCCTATCCTGCTCCTATAATAAAGTCAAGTAAAAGGGAAGCCTGAAAACAAAACCAATTCAAAGCTGCACATCTAGCATTGTCTGATCAGTGGAATAACTCAGTTTTAACTTTTACCTCTAATCAACAAACCTCTGGGGACTCCAATCATAACTTCAGTTCATAAATATTCCATACAAAGGAAAGATACATCCACTATAGCATATGGGATAGGTTAAGCCAATCAAGGAGAAGAATTGCAGAATTAAAAAGCCTGAATCAATACACATATAAGAGAGAGAGAGAGAGAGAGAACAATGACGGCATGGTTGTTCATCTAATATCATCAAATAACACCAAAGAATGTTACAGTACATAGCAGATCAAACCTCAAGAATCCAACCTTTGGCCAACCTTTGAGACTGCATTAAATAGATTTATTCTCCCTCAAATCGGCACCCTCCAAGTGTGCCTGGAATAGAATGCAACTCCCTTACAAATGCACCCTCATACACACCAAGAATAGTTGTGTTAGCTCCTTAAAGGTTGGTGTCCTTACTACCATAACTAAATGCATGGAACAGTCTGAAAAGAGCAGCAAGGAGTGTACCCTCATTTGCTGGTCTGCATGCTGAAACATATCTTAAAATACCAGTTAAGGCAGTGCTTATGTTGCTGGTAAAACAATTCTTTAAAATCCATGCCCCTGCTGCCATAAATGAATATATAAACAGATCCAAAATAGCATTTTATGAATGCACCTTCATGGTGGCAGAAATAAATGTTTAGACTCTAGAGCAAAGAATAACCCTCAATTGGGTGGACCCTTGATAAGAATTGAGAGATCATTGGCTAAGAATAGCCTGTATATGGGGCACCCTCCACCTGTAATGAATCAATACATGCTGCCAAGAATAGGCTCAAATAAAGTGCATTATCTGCCATGTCATACTCAAAATTATATACACAGCATAGGCTTGAACATAAGAGCATGCGCTGATCCACCATTTTTATCACCTAAGCAAAGCATGGAAAGCCTTCTGAAATAAGGCACACTAGAGGGCTTGAAATAGCACCAAAAATGTCTTAAAAGGGTTCTTTCAATGCTGGTAAGTTGGTAACTGTTCCATCATCACAAGAATCTCTATCTGTTCTTCCATTTCATAAATAGGTTTAGTGGCTACTTCACTAGAATCACCAACTTCAAGCTTGCAGAGAGGAAAAGATGCAATTTTTCAGCCATTTTCCAACACAACCTACATGGAAATGGTACAAACAAAGAATCTCCCTATCCCTACTTTATCTCTGTTTTTAAAATATTTTCAAATTGGGTATATTTATAACAGGGGTATATATTTAGCAGAGCAAGGTGCTGTCGTGCCTGTCGTCCAAGTCTGTGTGAGATATTATTGGCCTGGACCTTTTCAGAATGTTGGAGTAATAAGTACTTGTGCAGAGATCCCTATGTGCTCTTGTTTTGTGCACTGTATTTGACTATATGACACTAAATGCACCAAATGCACCAGTTAGTTTGATTGTACCATGCTTACATTCACTGACTTGTAGTACAGCCATACATCAATTAATTGCAGTACCTTTCAAATGTGCAGAAGCAGCCTTAAGCCATACACTAACACCCTCATACTGCAGCAGCACCTTCACCAAGACAGAAGACACCTTTAAACACAATAGTAGCAGCCTTAAGGAGGCTGAGAGGGGAAAAATCACCTTCCAAGGATACACTTCACATTTTAGACCTCTAGACATCAACAGGTAGACACCAGCAAGTATACTAACCACTAAATAGACCTTAGAAGTCACAGATCACAACTCAAAATAGTCATGGCAGCCCTAGAAGTCCTCACAATGGTCGCGACCCATCCTAACAGGCTATCAACAGGTCATGGCCCAGCCCTGGGCAAGCCAAAGCAGGAAGAGCTGTTGGGGAAGCTAGGAGATAGCTTTAAGCTTATAGAGTCTGTACTTGGAACTCTGACAAAGTTTAGAGGAATTGTGAGCAAAGAAAACACAGGGAACCTATAGCAATCCTGGGCACACCTACATGGATTATGGGCACTTTTCAACCCCAAAACAGTCTCATACAACTATGAAGAAGCAAAAAGCCAAAAAAATTGAGCATGTAACAGCCTCTAATAATCAATCTTGTGTGTGAACAGCACTAGGAGAAGTGTGTGAACTTGTTATGAGGCGTGCCTTATCCATCACCTAACCCCACCAACATTCTACCAACAAAAAGAACATATGGATCTGGAGAAGCAGTCCTAGGCATACCTAAGCCTTCAAAATGCAACCTGCGGCATTATATCAACATTCCTCAGCATTATTTGGTGAAACCTAGGCATGAATGAGAAGTTGTGCAATAAAATTGTCTTTAAATACTAAACAACAGTAGCCTCTGTGAGATAAACAATGGAGTAGCAGTTTGCATCAAAACAACAGTATATGGAATCTAAAATAATCAATAAACATCAAGTTTGTTTAACCTTGGTTTGTACACTTATTATCCGTAAAACAACCTTCAAAGGGGCATTTTGAGGCATATTTTCACACAACGGCCCTAAAAGTGGTAAAACACAGTCACCTACAACAAATATGGGCACTTCTTTGGGTGACTTTCATGAGGAACAACCATGGATCTTAAAAAATATGGACTGTCATGAGCATAATCAGTCACCTATAGCAGTCCTGGGCACACCTACATGGATTATGGGCACTTTTCAACCGCAAAACAGTCTCATACAACTATGAAGAAGCAAAAAGCCAAAAAAATTGAGCATGTAACAGCCTCTAATAATCAATCTTGTGTGTGAACAGTAGTAGGAGAAGTGTGTGAACTTGTTATGAGGCGTGCCTTATCCATCGAACTTGAAGAACACCTAGTAAATCAAGTTCTGAAGGTAGAGGATGGGAGGTTTGCTTATACTAATGATTCTCTTGTTCTTGTAGCTCGCATTCTTATTATAAGGACATCCACAGGGTCCAGTTTGGGAGATGACTCCTTAAGACTCAAAATCTGCAAAGGCTACGCTGGTTTTATTATTGAGAAAGTGAAAGCTACATATTCAAGGTGCTTAAATATCCAAGAAGTTTGTGTAAGTATTCCATCCCTATTTCATTTGGAAGTTCTTCTCATGGCTTTTCATTCTTCAATTGCATTTGAAAAAATCAAAATGGCAGAGAATATTTTTTCTACCCTCAGCAATGTAAGTTGTCCTCCAGTGGAACTTAACAGCACACAATTGGTTTGCTGGTCTTTGCTAACAGCACACAATATTCATACCAATCTAATCAATCAATCCAAAAAGTAGTTTAACAACCAGCTCATCAATTATTTCATCAAGCTATCTATGATTTTTTGCTTATAATGGTAGGCTGGAAAAATATTCAACAGAACAGTGCAACTGAAGAATATCTGCTAATACAGTTGAGAAGTTTTAAAGTCAGTAACAAACATGAGACTAGATGTAATCCTTTTATAGATGGTCCCAAACCTGCAATAAATGATTATAAAAAATGATCCTGTTCATTGATGTTATCCGTTAGAAAGGTGTTTCCCATAAACATGTCAAGCCTTAGGCTGCAGTATAGTATGTGCATTTATATTTTAGAGGATAACAAAAAGCCAAAAATTATGGTGACTATAGTCAGTCCGATATCATGAAGAGATTGCAAGACAAAATTTATAATCATTGTTGATATACAATAAAGCTACCGGCAAGGGCAGAGGTTGCCTAGGATCAATCCCCATAGGTGAAGCAAAGACCAAAAATCCTTGCAGGAAAGCATGAACAAAAACTCCTTACACATTAGGCAGGAGAAAACATTCTCAACAGATAAATCTAGGCCTTCTGCTCAGCCAGAGGACTCAGTTTTGCATAATAAAAGGACATCAACTCTGCTGATGCACTGATTAAACAGTCCTATGAGGTAAGAAAGGAATTAAGTTTATAGTCAGGTAGAAGTAACCATCACAAATTGGTTAATTTTAAGCATTTTATCAAAGCCATATCCTGAAACATTTAACAACTACTTGATCAAAAGGATTATGTGTTAATGTAGACGAAAGTAATCTTACCTGATAGTGTGTCAAAAGCCTTCCTGATTCAACATGTCCCTCAGCCAGTCTTAACCTTTTGTCTAAGTTTTCAAGAATACTGACCTGTTTCTCTTAACCATCAAAAGCATCATTGCTTCCGCTGATAGACAACTCACTGTAATCCTCATCCAAGAATAATGGACTCATGGTGAGCTTTGAGTTTGAAGGAATGGTGCTATGAGATTTTGTAATCTGTAATCTTCCGTCTCAGAAAGCCCATATGAAAGAAGAGCTTGTACAAAATCTATAGTTGAACCTATTTTATCCACACACTCTGAAAGCACCCAACTTCTGTCATGAATATTTGATAAAACAAATTGTACTGCCTCTTTTCCATAATTCGAATGCAGCCATTGTGATTTTAGCACTTCATCCTCATTAAGGACATGCTTACTTGCAAAATGATGTGCAGCCTCATATTTTTGACCATCAATTAGGATCCTATACATCTCAGGCACTGACTGCTCCAACAAAGATAGCTGTTTCCATCCTGACCCTCTGTTTTTGAGTTCAAAAGAAGTAGAGTGAGAATTCTTGGCCCCATCTTGTACATTGTCAAAGCTTACTTCGTGTAGTGACCGAAAAGAGTCTTCTGATTGATGAGGAAATATGCTCTCTAATACAAAAACCTTCCCTTCAGAACTAGGGTCTCTAGCAAGCAAGGGAGAGGAAAATCTGGGTATGTCCTCCAAAACATTCTTAGCACTAGGGATCTCGATCAAATTAACAATACCATTACTTTTTGCAACCATAAGTTTACCCTTAGACCACCATGCAATCTGGAGGTCCTGATGCCATCTGGAGGTCTTGAAGCCCGATACACATCTGTTGGAGGTCCTAAAGCTCGGTACACATCAGCTGGTGGTCCTGAAGACCTATACACATCGGCTGGTGGTCCTGAAGCCCTATACACATCTGTTGGTGGTCCTGAAGCCCTATACACATCTGTTGGTGGTCCTGAAGCCCCAGCCATAAAGTTCTGCAAAACAAGGATTATGAAAAATCTTCAGAATTATCTTGGAATAAAAATTTCAGTTGTATATTCTTTGAAAGTACTTATTGTCCAAATATCATGCCATGTATCAGACCTATGCATCAAGAAAAGGCATTATATGAACACTTTATAGCAACAATTATGTTTCTAGACAACATAAGTACTCTTCCATTATCATGTCACATAAGATTATATGTATCCTCCAAGGTCTGAGTGCATGATTATTAAATTGCAATCACACACCAGAAAGGACATCCGAAACAACCCAAACACTAGCATTGCAACAGAAATACTGAGAAGAAAATTCTGGTGGAACTTTTGCAGTATATATATTATGCTCATGGAAGTTGAATTTTGATTCTTACAAAATAGAAATGTTGATTGTTAGCTATATGGATGCTGCCCTTGTAATCAGTGTATCTAGGTCTAGTACCAAAACAACACCTAGGTTTTTCCCATACCAATGTAATCAGTGTCCCTAGTACTCAAGGGCTTGAACCCTATTACTGTGAGTTGAGTAGTAAAAAACCTTACACAATACGACTAAGTTATATTTCCTAAAATGATAAAACATATTTGCAAAACTTTGCATAGGTCCTTCATTTATTGAGTTGCACTAAATGAAAGAAAAAGGGGTGGTTTAAATTACTAGAAGGCAAGGATTTGAACCCTGTAAGTGTGAGTTGCAGTAACAAAATTTACAGAATAGAACATAGTTATATTTCCCAATACATATTGGCAAAAAGTTTGTCCAGATCCTTTATTTACCATGTGTTAAAAATACATAAACAAGGCAAAATCTACCCCAAAATTAATAAAGAAAAGAGGCAATTTTTTTGTTTCTGACTATGGTTTGGGCCTTGCATTTTGAGTGGTTAGGCACACATTGTGAGCACATTTGGCACAAAGTTACATTGGAAGCTAGATCACAATCAATGTGTGCTATTAAACGACTAAATGGCCTTCATCCATTTATAATGAAAAAATGAGGAACCACCATGATGATGATATGTGGGAGATTTAAAAAACGTCAAAGCATAAGAGGTTTGGTAGGCATATTGGAAATATGGCTAGTGATGACAGAAAAGGATATCACTAGTATGGCATGAACCCCATCATTGATCCCGCTTGACATTAACATAATCAGGCTTGACTTGGCCTGAACTTATTTTTTTGCTCTTGTCTAAGGAGGAATATCATGCGCCCATAGACTTGTAATAAAGTTAGTCAAGCACACTAGAGTTGCATGGCACACTTCCTTTGCCATCATGGTTTACTTTCATGTGGTATGCTTTGTCCAAGTGTCAAAGGATGCTTCAATAATAAAAAATGTTAAGAGACAACTCCCTATAGATAGATAGATAGATAGATAAACATAAATGTATACATATAAGAATATGACAGGAGGTGTTTTCTGCTAGTTTGGAGGGTTGAACCCTTCTAGAAAGGTATATCAGCAAAAACACACTAAACCAGAATTCATCTCCATCAGTCAAGATCCATGTTAACCCTGAATCTAAATGTCTACACACTACAAGGGGTTTGATCCTCATCAATCATCTTAATGTTTCACCCCTATTAGGAGAAACTTACGTTGAACATTTGCAATGAACTTGATCGCACAAAGGGCATGCTTTCAGCACCCCAATCAGTCAGGCTGGGCTGTTGAAGTTCCTTGCATGGCATTAGAAACCCAAAATATATTTATAAAAATAACACTCTTTTAATCAACCTGCATTTGTTATTTTCTCAAGTGTCTGCAGCATCACCAAGTA
>LPNX010272199.1:846045-891197 GCA_001517045.1 Pseudotsuga menziesii | reverse complement strand
ACTTGCACATGGTGGGACTCATGGACTAGGCAAATAAGACAAAATAAATGAAATAATGTCTAAGTGGGTAAATACTATGGGTTGATTATTCTAACATCTTCTAGCTCAAGGTTTAGAGGAGGCAATCGCTTCTCTATAAGACGGAGGTCTTGCTCGACGTTTGAATGGCGCTTCCTAAGGTCGACTAGGGTTTCATCACGAGGCCTTCAGGAGTTTTCTCCCTAGGGGTGTGCTGAGGTCACCATGGCATCTAACGAGGGGAGGTCAACGACACCCTCTGCTTTCCCCCTTCCTGAAATCGAGGCCTTTACCTGACTGAATTCCATAAATGGAAAGAAAGCAACAAGGAAGGAGTTTCCAAAATTCATCAAGAAGCTTGAGGATATACTAGAAGTGACCCTCCCTCAAGAATACATAATCAGAGTCGCTCTCTCCCTTGTTGATGAAGCTCTGATCGGTCAATTCATAGGGTTGTGGCCTACACTGAAAGCCACATAGGAATGGGTCTAGAGGAATTGGAGACCTTTGATCTCCCAAAATGTGGCCTCATACTCACTTGGAAGAGGGTAGTTCTTGTTTGATTTTCAGTCCAAAGCTGATAGGGACCTAATATTTAGGACAGTCCTTACTTAATGGGGTCACAAGGGATCTCCCTGAACCATTGGACCCCTGAATTCAATCCAATAGCAGATATCCCCACAACAGTCCTTGTATAGGTCTGGTTTCCAAACCTCCCAATGCATTACTTGAATCCAGAAGCTTTGGAATCAATCGAGAACATCCTCGACAGATTTATTGATACGACAAACCCCATGGATCAGTATGCTTGTGCACGTATATGCATAGAGGTAGATCTAGAATCTGGTCTGCCTGAAGCAATCAAACTAACAGTTGGAACCTGGTCTCACTTCCAGAAATTGAATTATGAACAACTACCTTTCAATTGTAGAGTTTGTGATGAATATGGCCACTTCCATAGAAATCGCCCTAAAAACCAAGAAGCTCAACTAGAAAAGGAAAAGGATGAAGGATGGAAAGCCGCCAAGAAGTATAAAACTAATCCTAAATCTGGGAAAGGGCCTTGCAGAGAGGCCAAAAATCCAGATACTATCAAAACTGCTCCAACCCCCCCTCCAAATAAGTCATTTGAGAAAGCCCCCTTTAAGGCCAATGATAACATCTTTAGTATTCTTCAAGGCCCGAGGAGAATGAATCTCATGAAGCCTCAATAGATGGTTCAGAACCTCTCATGCTAGGTTAGAGAGAGGCAGCCTCTGAACCAGAGGAAACTGGAACTCAGACGGAGGCAGTCATTGAATCCAAATTAGAAGAAGAAGAGGAAGGGGAACTAGAGAAGTCGCAGTTAGCCAAGAAGAAATCTACTCGCAGAAGAAAATCAACTAAAGAACAATGGGATCAGGCTACCTACAAGGATCCCAACAAAACATTGAAAGGCTCCTAAGGAACCCTCGAAACTCCAGGCAATCAGGGCCACCCCCAAAAATGGTCCCGCCTTCCACCAAAGGTAAGTAATGAAGGTTCTCTCTTGGAATTGTAGGGGATTGGCTAGCAGAAGTGAAGAAGAAGAAATGAAAGGATTGGTAAGAATTTATCATCCTAATCTGCTACTAATCGAGGAGACCAAAATGGAGGAAAGCACTTTCCTCCATTTCACTTCAGATTTCTGGAAAAAAAGGAAAAGGAATCACAGTCAGCTCTAGAGGAGCATCTAGAGGTTTCGATACCCTCTAGGATGCTTCATTGTATGAATTAGTCGAAACCCAGACCTGTACTCATTGTATCTTTACACAGATTCTTCAAAAAGCAACAGGAATTCAGGTATGTCTCTTTAATTTGTATGTTCTTTTTCTTTTGTCGAAGAAAAAAGATTGTTGGACTCACCTTCGGGAAGTTAGTAATAGTATTATCATGGACAACATCATCTTAACAGGTGATCTAAATGTCATCTTGAATCAATCTGGAAAAAAAAGGGGAGTTACTACTGTCAGTGACCCCATCTAAGAACAAGTTGATGAGCTTATTCTATACTTGGAGCTGGCAGATATAGGCCCCTCCAATGGAAAATACACTTGGACCAATAAAAGGATAGGCCCAAGGCATATAGCCACCATATTGGATAGATTCCTAGTCCAGGAATCCTTCATGTTGCTAGGACTGAACCCTTCATATAGAATCCTAACTTTTGGAGTCTCGGATCATAAGCCAATATTCTTAGAGATATAAAAAGGAATCAAACCTAGGTCCTATCCCCTTCCACTTCAGCTCTCTTTGGACCTCCCAAAAGGATTTCTTGGAAGTAGTCAATAATGCGTAGATATACCCGGTTACCGGCTCGACATTTTACACATGGGAGGAAAAGCTCTGCAAAGTTAAAAAGGCCCTCAAAAGCTGGGTCAAATCCATTCCCACCCCATCTCAACAAAGGCAGGATGCCCAAAACCAGCTAGAAGACCATCAAGAGATTCTGGAATTCGCTCCTATTACCAAAGAGATGCTTGACAAAGAAGTATCCCTTCATCAGTTCTTGTACTCAACCTTTCGTCAAGAAGAAGAACTCTGGAGGAAAAAATCTCAAAGCTTATGGCTCAAAGTGAGAGATCGAAATACAACTTATTTCCAAAAGCATGTCGAAGCCAGGAAACAATTCAAAGCAGTCCAAGAGTTTCAGGATCAAGGACCCGTGATCACAAGGTTTGACAAAATTAAAGAAGAGGAAACCAGACATTTTAGCTCCATCTATACTGATGATTGTACAATTCATCCTCGAGAGATTTCTGACTGGATCTAGTTCCCACCTTATTGCAATGAATAGATAATATCAACCTGTGCAAACCCATAATGTTGGAATAACTAAAGGCAGTGGTAGAGGATATGGATGAGGATAAATCTCCAAGCCTAGATGGTTTTAGTGTAAGGTTTATAACCTATTTCCGGGACATCATCCACAAACCTTTTCAAAATGGTGCTGAAATCACAAAATTGTAACAAGATCAGAGGGAGTACCAACTCTGCCTTCCTAGCCCTCAATCCAAAGGAAAAAGACGCGACCACGTTTGACAGATTTCGACCCATTTCTTTATGCAATATTGGTTACAAAATCATCACCAAAATAATGGCCACTTGGATAAAAGGCATTCTCCATAAAATCATTCCAGTAAACCAAGGAGGATTCATTGAAGGACGAAAAATATGGGACAACATCATACTGGTTCAGGAGGCAATCCATTCATGTCTTTGAAATCATGTATGAGGTATGGTGGTAAAAATTGATATAGCTGACACATTTGACAGACTTAGGCATGCCTTTCTTCTCCATTTCATGAGGAAATTTGGTTTCAACCCTGCCTTCATTCGGTGGGTTAAAGCCTACATCAGCGAACCTTGGATAGCTCCACTCATCAATGGACGAGTGGCGGATGTTTTCAAACTCTCTAGAGGTCTGTGCCAAGGATACCCCCTCTCCTATACACATTGATTCAAGCAGTAGTGCTAATCTTTCAGTTAGATTGAGCAAGGAAAGACCAAGAACTCATAGGTGTAAGAATGGCCCAAGGAGTTAAGAACATAAACCATGCCCAGTTCGCTGATGACACCATCCTTCTGGGAGGCACAAGTACTAATTCAAATAGGCGGTTTAAAGTGATGCTTTACTCTTACTACAAGGTCTCAAGCAACTTCCTAAATTGGAGGAAAAGTCAGATCTATAGTTGGAACATCAACCTGAGAGAAATGATTGATATATCTTGAATCCTTGGGATTGAGGGGACCACCCTTTGAGATTCATTTTTAAGTATCTTGGCATTCCTATATTTAGAGTCTCCCCAAAATCAAATTCCTTGAGTCTGTTGGTGGAAAAATTCAAAAAGAGAATCCTCACATGGAGGGTCGTTTGGCTCAACTTGGAAGGAAAAGTGACTCTCATCAAATCAGTTATGTGCATCCTTCCTATTAATCAATGCTCCCTCCTATTAGCCCCCACTAAAATATCATCTTTGTTCGATAACCTGCTCCGTAATTTCCTTTGGCGAGGTGGGAAAAGTGGCAAGGGGAAAAATTTTTCTCTCGTCCATTGGAAAAAGATAAAACAGTCCACTTAGGAGGGAGGGATTTAGATCTGGGACTTAAAATGCCAAAATTTAGCATTGGGAGCCAAGCTCCTTTGGAACATAATTGCTGATAAGAACTCCTAGAGTAGTAAAGTCCTCAGAATAAAGTACTTCTCAGGTTCCCATCTGCGTTGTATGGATAATGAACCCAAGGTCGGGAAAGGCTCTCCTATCTTCTCCTTATGCAACAAATCTCTCCCAAAGTTTAGAGCCAAATTAATTGGATTCTAGGAAATGGGAAGCATATCAATATTTGGAAGGACCCCATCATGGGGAACCCCCCCTTATCTATAGCACTAGGACTTCAGAACTGGAAAAATTGGATGGAAGGCCAAGGCTTGGAAACTCTCTGGGCCATTTCTTCTTGGACAAAAACGGCTCAACAGCCACTCAGAAAATCATGGTCTGTTCTCAACCTCCTGGGCATTACCAAAATAATTTATAGCCGTGGGAGAATGAAAATAGACTGCAGAAAACGGGCATGAGAAGATGAAGGATGGACAACTAAGGAGAAATCAGCTGCATGCCCTGCATGAGGAAATCGGTTTCCTGCACGTGAGTGAGTAATCGCTGCCTGTGTGAGATTGGAATGCAGCTTCTTGAGTGTCTGCAGCTCTCCCCTTTCACGTGAGGGTAATGGACGAAGTGATCTCCCCTTTGGGAAAGCGTGTGGTCAAGGTTGACAACCCTGCCAGAATTAACGGTTGCCCATATTCCCCAAGCCCCAAGGAAATAAATTCCCAACTAAATCTTTGGAGAATTAAGTGGTTGGTTGAATAAGACAAGAAAGTAGTTGACAGATGATGGGTTCTCCTCTTGACACTTGTCTTTTCCCCAATGGATCAAGGTTAAATATCCCCCCCTTATCCTTAGGAAATCATGCCACCGTCTCATTATTATTGCATTCACATAGCTGGTTGTGGGTATTTTAATTAAATTGCATATTTTAATGATGTTAAAAATTATAAAGTGTTCGGCTAGCACGAAATACCATCGACATCGATTTTAATCACCAAAACATAAAATGCTAAATCGATGGTGGGGATTTTGCCTTTAGTTCCATGCCATGATTAATTACAATATATACATCATATATATTTAATGCAAATGGGGTCAAAACCGGGATGTTACATGTAGTCATCAACAAAGGTCATGAGATTTCTGTCGAGCGAAATATATGATAGTTATTTCGACATAAATTATCAATATGGGGAGATCGTAAACTTGGAGGTGCAAGGAAAATGTATGCAGGATCAAAGTTATACTAACCTATTCTAATGCTTGAAAACGAAACACACATACGACTGAAATCAAAAACACGCGACTAATCTATGAAAACGCATGCGATTGAATTTAAACCTAGTTAACGAAAGCGCATGAAATTGTATTGCAAATAAACTTAATTAAGAAAGCAAGAAAATGAGCAAACTAATATATGAAAGCATGTGACAAATGAAAAATGATAATATGAAAAATAACAAATGACAAATAAATATGAGCGCATAGAAAATCTATATTAACAATTCATAAGAAATCAATCCAAATTAACACGAGAGAGAGTAAAAGGATTTGCATTACAGCACCATCTTTATTACATAATAATCAAAATCCACTCCAAGACTAACTCTCAAAAAGAATTTACACAAATGATTTCTCTACTTCCATAGCACTAAAGAGGCCTCCTCCCAAATGAGAAGAGAACCCTCTTATTTATACATAAATACTTTGGATAAAAAGACAAACAACTAATAATTACAGATCCACTTTTCTTTCAACCTATCCCCTCAAATCCTCCATAATATCTTTGATAAGATATTATATCTTCATGATCTTCTCCCTTGAATATGATTGAATAATTATCCCAAATCTTCCTCAAATCTTCAATGCTTGAAGATGAAATTCGAATTTGAGGCTAGATGGTGACTTTTGACCTTGTTAAAGTCTTCAAATCAACCCAAAAGCATCATAAAACTTGCCCAACTTTGAGATATAATGAAAATATGTTAATTTTCTTAATATTTAATCGTAAATTCTCTTAAAATACTTAAAAATAAACTAATTTGGAAAATACAAGGTAACCCATATTTATTTATTTATGAAAATGGCACAAGGAATGGTTAATGGAGTGATGAATAGGGATGGGTGTTAGCAATAGTGAAGGATAAAAGGGATGAAAATATGACATTTGGGTGACCAAACAATTTCTATTACCATTGGCAGAAGGAACATGCATGGGTTCACATAAGTCATAGTGAATCAACTCTAACTTTCTACATGCTCCGAATTTTGAATCTTGAAATGGTTGCTTACTATCTTTTCCTAGTATGCATGCATCACATTTGTTCATCTTCTTAGGAATGGTGGGAAAACCAAAGACACCAGTCTTTCTCAAGAAATAAAGACTGTTATAATTTAGATGGCTATATCTAGCATGCCATAACAATTTGGATGACAAATTACCTTCTCCATGCTGAAATAGGTAGGTAAAGTTTTGAACTCTTGGATATGATGACCCTTTCAGCTTCAAAACATTTCCATCTACATATCCAATTTGGACGAGTATTCAAGAAATAATCATGATGTGGCTCTTCACTTCAAGGTTTGTTAAGTTGGCATATACTCAAGACAAGTATGAAGTAGTCAATGGAGACCATAGTACGATCACTTCACACTAAAAAATTAGGGTTTATAATACCCCAACTCTCAGCTTCAATATAGTGTTACCTCTTTCTCAAGATTGATTTCATGGATGGCCATTGATAGAGCCCATGCACCAGGGGATAAAGAAACACTTCAAGGAATAGAGAAGCAACATCCCAACAACCACACTAATCGCTAAGAAAAGTCACAAATCTATTCAGTGCACCTCAATAGATAGAGTTCAGTTTCCATGCAACACACGGATACACACATCTCTCTTGAGAGCTCATCACAAGAGTGCCACCACATGCTCTTCACTTTGGTCTTGTTTTCTGTGATCTCTTCATGGACTAGGGTTGACGATGATAGCACTAAATTCACAACACAAGTAGGATCTAGGGTCCACAGTGGTGAGAGTATGAGATGAAGAGATTTCTTCCACATCTTACAATATAATATTCAAATGGCCATTAATTTTTAAGCACCTCCAAAAAAATCCAAACAAACTTCCTCTAAATCCATGAGTGTGTCGAGTCTAGACATGTACATGGCATTTTAGAAAGCATACAAAGACATACAGAGCCCGATGTCTATCAAACAACTCATCCTAAGAATGTGAAATGGAATGTCTTCCACATCTTGCAATAACATATTCAAATGGCCATCAATTTTTAAGCACCTTCAAAAAATCCCAAACAGACTTCCTCTAAATCCATGAGTGTGTCGAGTCTAGACATGTACATGGCATTTTTAGAAAGCATACAAAAACATACGGAGCCCCCTGTTTATCAAGCAACTCATCCTAAGAATGTGAAATGGAACAAATATGTGGCACGGTGTTCACACCAGTCACACAAATGGGAACACCCAATGTACACAGAGCAAGAGAATTCAACAAGTAGTCACCACAATATTTTGAGTCTAGAGTTTTCTTTCTAGCTAGAACACACACTCAATGAGCATCAGCATTAGCTCTACACACAACGATAGCTTGAGATGAAACTAACATGTAGAGAGGATAAATTGTAAATGGATCTCACATAGAGATTCTATCCACCTCAGTTGACAGAGAAGGAAGGTAACAATCGAGGGGAAGATAACCAAAATTAGTGTAAACACCAAGAGAATACTTAACAAGACAAAATGGGCAAGTAGACTAGTGGAGGAAAACACACCATAACTTGTAGAAAGAAATCATGGACATAATTCTAGGCATCGTGTAGGATGGAGAGATGAGAAACAAATGTCATATTTTGTAGGAAAGCATAATTCTAGGTTTGAGAAACGGGTGTTATGGTACTCTACACTAGGATTTGATGCCACTTGTTAGAGATAATAACTCATGGATTGATTTTTATTGATTCATAATCCTTTATTTATATAACCGATGTAACTGTTGGAATTCATCTTCCAATAGGCTCTTTGGATTCTCACGTAGAGTTTCTATCTTCCTAAACCAAAAATATTTACAATAATTGCAAGTGGAACCATAATCCCTTAGGATTATGTTTCCAACAGTATCATAAATGGTAACACCTATGATACAAGGGACATAATGCATTGCAGAATGAGATGTTGAAAGAGGAGAATATTGCAAAGAGAATTAGTACAAAGAAGCTCAGAGAAATATGAACAAGATGACAGAGATCACTGAAGAGTGAAAACTACATGAAAACTATGGTGAATTTTATTGAGCGAGTGAAGACTCTAGAGAGTAAAATAAGTGTCGATGACTCCAATAATGGCGACTTGGGTAGATGTTGCAAGAGTAATCGAAAACTCTAGTATACAGAGGATTTTGTGAAGACTACCTTGGCAATTAGAAAGATAGGTAGAAGAGATGATCTTCGAAGATCATTGTTCCAATAATAGATTAGGACACTAAAGATGAGTAATCATGGTGGTAATTGAGATGAGGGTATGACACTTAAGAATGAGGAGATGATTCTTAATTAACTTGGGGACTATGATGCAAGAGCATTGCAGGTACTTTGATATTGAGTTTGAGAACACCAAGGATGGCATGACTGTACATATTGAGGACGGTTTGTAATCTAAGTAAAATTTTAAGCGTGAAAGGATTATCAAGAGATATCTCCAAGAATGGTGAACTCACAAAGGGCACATGAATAATTCCAAAGCAAGAAGGCTTAAAGTATATCAATATTTAAAAAAAACAAGGAGGATTTAACATATTTATAGGATGTTGAAATGGATGGTGCATCAAAGATCAAATCACCTTGAAGCTCACTACATAATCACAATGGATTTGAAAAAATATAAGACAAAGTATGGGTTTGATAGGCATCAAGTATCAATGGACCAACATGATACTGATAGATGTATAATGCATGACAGGCATAAAAGTAAAGGATTCATTGAGTTGATGAGAAGGGACATAATGTAGATTGTATATCGATGGCGCATGTCATAAACGGATTGGAGTTTGTGACTTTTAGAGATCTCATGAAAGAAGGAAAAATAAATTTAGAACCAGTAGATCAAAACATGTGGATGAAATGGAAGTGAAGCATTAAATCTCAACTAAAGAGGATGGCCCAAATAACACCATGGGTACAAAATTTTCAATTAGAGAATGCTATTAGAGGATAAAGAGAGGGAGAGTGTTGTAACAATAGACATCTTAATAAGGAATTACTAACAAGGTAATTAAAAATATGAAGAGACATGAGGGAGATGAATCATTTGCAGTGGCGTGCCTCCACCTCTTAGTTCCAAACAACACAAATACATTATAGATAATATACTAAATAAAATTTAAGTGGTTGATTTTAAGGGATGAGTTCCCAGTGTATGTAATTTGGAATTGTATCATTGTATTAATGAAACATACGAAGATTACCTCCATATTATTGTGAAATCCTTCAGTCAAGAGCCAAGCTTGTGGCGAAATACTGCTGCCTCCATGAATATTGCATGCGATCTGAGACTGAGACACATAGAGATCTGAAAGTTGTTTGTTACATTGGATCTAAAAATTGCTAGTTGCATTGGATCTGAATTGAAATCTTCTTTGGCATCTGAGCGAAATAGCAATCTTCCTTCAAGTAGAAGCAGATTCATTTGCGCATTATATTGACAGAAAAATCATGAAGAAGATTCAAAAGTTTACAGATTTGAAGTAAATAAGGAAGAAACTCTCAGGGTTATGCCAATTGCTGGATCCACTTCACTATGAACCAAGGTTGGAAGGCGATCTGGAACGGTTATATCAGGTGCACACATTCCTTATCTTTTTTCTAATACATATCTATTGCTCATATATTTCTTTTTATTCACAAGTATGAATAATTCACCGCATCTACCAAAGATTGTCAAAGGTATACCTAGCACAATTACTCTACAAAGACTTTATGAATATATAGAGTTATTAGAGAAACGTACAGAAGAAAGAGTATTTAACCTACAAACAGAGTTAGAAGCCATGCTGGAAAATAAATTTACATCTTTTGAAGACAAATTCCAAAAACAAATAGAAAATAAAATAAAACCACTGCAGAATAAAATGGAGACAATGGAGATTAGATTACAGGTAATAGAAAAACAAAGCCAAGATAAGAACCAAACATCCCAACAAGGAGATGTTGATACTTTAGAAAGTATTAAAACAAAGGGCATGATTAAAGCGCTATAAGAAAAAGTTAATAACAATCTCACCCTAAATAATGTGGAAGGTCAATTAGATATCAAACCCATTTTTTTTTGTAAGTTGAGATCTAATATATTAAAAAGAGAAAAAAATAGTAGTACATGCAAAAATACAGTCCGACCTGCTCAGGTGGAGTAGGTATGGAGTGTCAAAGTATAGTTAGACCTGAGGTATCAGGCGAATAAGGAGATGCATGAGGCATGACCGGTTGGGGGACTGGTGGTGCCGTCTCCTAGGGTTCCATGGGTGGAGGAATAGGGGGGAAGGGCATGGCGGAACTAGCGGATTAAATCGGAGGACCAGGCGCATGAGTAGATTTTTTAAAACCCATTAGTTTGGTCGTCACTCCACTGTGCGTCTAGCTGCCCCAAGCGCACTAGACAATTCGTCCTCCCAATTCGAGACAATTCTTTGCACTTCCTCCAGAATTTCCAGGAGGTCAAAGCCATTTGTACTATGGTCAATCTGGAACAAGCAATCCTATCGTAGAGGCATTGGGGGTATAACTTGTTACATTAGGAAGAACATCTCCCCCCATGCTAGTCTTTATAAAAAAGACCCTTACAACCAATACATTTGGATAGAGATTACTGACATTAATGATAAAAAACCTATATAGTAATCTATTATTTTTCCCCTACTAATTCTAACTTCTATAAGAAAAACAATTTAGATAAAAATTGTCCTTACAATGGTTTAGAGAATGATATTTCGAGTCTAAGGAATGGGGGTAATATTGTTGATGTATATGTAACTTCGGAATGTATTCTTCTATGTATTTCATATATTGTAACCCGATGTTTATTCCGGGATGTTTCTATTATGTATTTGAGTCATGTGGTCATGCCCCAATGTTCCGATCGGGAGGATTAATAATGTAATCAAGTCATATCAAGTCATTAGGTAAGTCCCAACTGTTATGGGTCACTTGAGTTATTATACACTAATTAAGGTGTAGGCTCGAGTAGTAATTATTAGGTCGAGCCTACGTGTGAAATGGTAATTCAAGTGAACGGACTAATATAAATAGAGAGGGTGAGTCTCTCTATTTATCACTTGTGAATTACATCACTTGCTCTCTCAAGTGTGGCGCACTTTTGGAGAAGGAAATTCTTGGGCTTGACAGAAGACAGAAGGCTGCTGTTGTGTTGGGAGGTCATCTTACTGTTTTTGGGTTCACATCTTGTGGTGATACTATCTTAGAGGAATTTGAGGGGTTTTCTCCATTTATGGTTTCCCCTCCCAAAATCTTTGTGTCTCTTGTTTCTTGATGTGCTTATGTGATTGCTGTGCTTGTTATTCTCTCAGTGAAAAGATCTTGTCATAATGCTAGATTAAATGTTGAAAAACTAACAAATATCCTCTTAATGGGTGACTTTAATGCTTGACCTTCAAGCAACCAAGCTATTATTCTAAGGAATCATTCCAACCCTAATCCTCTTTGGTTAGACGAAGACCTTACTCTAGCTGGAAGGTACAAAAGAAGATCTAAAGATCTAGGGTAAAATTTGTTTGGGTATGAGCTAGTCAAGCTTTGTAGTGCTCAAGATCTCATAATTTGCAACGGTCTAAAGAAGTGGTCTAATTCTATCCATATGACATGTATCCATTGGCTTGGTAGCAACGTGGTAGATTATGTTATTTTCGATATCCCTTTATACAACTAAATAATAAATTTTGACATCTTAAATGACCACGAGCCTGACTCAGATCATAGACGTTTAATTGTAACTCTCAATTTTTCCATGCATAGAGATCCCATAGAAGATGATCCTCATAGCCAAAAAAACTTAAACTTTGCTAGAAATAAAAATGATCTTTTTTCTAAATGAATTAAAAATTAATTTGATTCCTTTATGAAGTATACACAACATAGAAGACCTCTTAAAATTGACAAAATAAAAATTTACAAAGCCCTAACTAAAAGGAAAAAATGCAGTATATTCATAAAAGACAAGAAAATATCTTACACCTCTCTAAGGTGGCTCCTAAGAAATTTTGGAGGCAGATTCTAACTAGAAAAACTAAATATAATAATAAAATTTCTTTACATCACTAGAATTCCTATCTTAAAAATATTTATGAATCCCCAAATGGCATATATAACTTTGAAACCCTCCTCACAACGAAAGAAGTTTTCTCATTAGAGGACATAGATTTTGGGGTTAAGCATCTAGCAAATGGAAAATCCAAGTACATTGAAGGGCACCAGGAATAAACCTTAAAAATTGGAGGTCCTTTCCTCATCCCTTACATCAACAAGCTTTTCAATCAAGCATTCAAGCAAGGGTTCCCTAAACCTTGGACTCAAAGCCACATTATCCCTATTTTTAAAAGTGGGGATACAAATAATCCCTCTAATTATTGGAAAATTATGATTAGCCCTCTCTTAGCCAAGTGATATGGTATTATTTTGGAAAATAAGATCAGCATATGGCTTGAAAGTGAAGGTAATAGGGCTAAAGGCCGAGCAGGTTTTAGAAGGTAGCACTAAAAAACGGACCACCTCGTTACGCTTAGGATAATTGTGGAGGAATGGCGTAATGATAAATCCAATCTCTTTTGTTGCTTTGTGGAATTTAGAAAGGCCTTCGATACGGTACCTAGAAATAACCTATGGAATATATTAGAAGAGCTAAAGGTTTATTTTGAGTTGAGAGTTGGTGTAATAAGGTTATACAAGAATTTCATTGCCAAGTTTAAGGCCAACGAGGGGTGGTCGAAAGATATTAAGTGTAATATCAGAGTTAAACAAGGTTTCCCCCTCTCCCCTACCATTTTTTGCTTTTACATCAATAAACTAGAAGGTTGTTTAGAGGAAGCAGGCTGTGCTGGCACGATCTTAGTTGGAATAGTCATCATCCTTCTTCTCTATGCTGATAATATTGTTCTTCTCGCAAGGTGTCCATTCATTCTTGATAAGAAACTAAGAATTCTTAAGGATTTTTGTTCTACCATGGGTATGACTGTTAACATTGTCAAAACAAAAATTATGATTATCAAATTCAAGAAGGACACTTACGCTAATTTTGTGTATGACAATAAGAACTTGGAGGAAGTGTCTTCTTACAAGTACCTAGGAATTCATATTCATCACAAGCTCAACTAGAACTATAGAATTAAGAAAAGGATTAATGGAGGGTGGAAAGCTTATTTTGGTATTGAAAATAATAGTAACAAAGAAAACCTTGTGATGTGGGATAAAAAGAAGCTCCTCTTTTGAAACTTTAGTCACTCCTATTATCTTTTATAGGCGTGAGTTTTGGGGTTGCATCATCTCTAGAGAATCCTGGAGAAAGATTGAGAAAATCCAGAAGTTTTTTATAACATATAACCTAAAAATTAAAAGCAATACATCCTACCCTATTATCCTTATAGAAGTGGGTCTTTCCCCTATCGAGATCCTACCTATGGCTAGGCTCCTACTGTATAAGCATGAAATCAATAACATGAGAGACCATAGAATTCCTAAGCTAGCTTTACATTCCAGCCAAAACCACCTAAGGTTCAAGTGAGGTTGGTATAAAGATACCAGGGCTTGGTTAAACCATTGGGAGATTGATGACAATGTTGCATTGCAAAATATTAATAACATTAAAAATATTTTTACTTCTAAGTTTAAGGAGAAGATGTGGTATGAGAAAGATTTAGAGGCTAAAATAAAGTTAAGATATTATAAGGAGATCATCAACCCTACTCTATAAGATCAAAAGTATATCTCTGTTTTAACGAGTTCAAAGAAAAAGATTAATATAGCCAAGATAGGAACGAACTCTCATGAGCTACATAGTGAAACATGTCGTTGGGAAGTTCCTAAAACACCATGGGTGGAAAGGATCTACCACCTCTGTGAGAATATGAACATTGAGGATGAAAATCACTTCCTCTTAAAGTGCCTGTGTACACCCACATTGGATCTCAGTGTCATAATCTTTGTTGCAATCCTGACCTTCCTAGACTTTTAACTTGTCAAAATTATAGTGAGCTCGGGACGCTTCTCTCCAAGCTCTTTGAGCAAAGAAATACAATTTTAAAACAAACTAAATAATTTGTTTTCTTTAGGTCCGATAGACAAATTTGGTTTTAGGGGATGTTAACCATCATCAAGAAACCAACATTCTTTATAAGATGAAAAATATGTGATTTCATTTATTCCAAGATTAAAATATGCAACAATACGATGAGCAGATTCATGATCTTACTAGCCTCCTGGCTCTCACTTTTGTCTTCATTATTCTGGTTATGTCTTTCTTTGATGGAGTCCTAAGGGGCTCGACAATAATATGCTTCATGTCCATTCTTCCTATAGTGCTTACACTGTAAGTATGGTCTTCTACATAAATTGTTTCTACCGCCCTACATTTGAAATTTCTTCTTCCTTTTCCTCTTCTTCTATTCTCTCCCTTGGACTGGTTTTGAGAAAGACAAAGGTCCTTACTACTTCAGCTGTAGATGCAAAAGAATGCATCTTCTACAATTTTAACATCTATCACATGCAAATAAATGTTGTTTGGGAAGCAAAGAAGAAAAGCTGGAGGTCTAAGTATTTTCCACCTTGTTTACAAAAATAGTATAGAATTGATAATCTCTTCTTTAATAAATTATTTGTAGATCTAGGTCTTTTCAATTGTTTGTGGTGCTTTCAAACACTAAAAATGGTAATCTATACCATCATTCACATCATATGAAATGGTTGTGGCATCTTCAAAGCACCAAAATATAGTCCTAGATGAGGGCATATTTTTCCTTTTTAATATACTATTTAATTATATGAATGTGCTACTCATGCACTCTAATGATAGAGCTCTACTTCATGCTTTGTACAAACAAGATGTGGAGCTTTTCAACAAACAAATAATGCATTCAACATTCCAATGCTTTTAACATTATTTACCAGTCTTCACGGTCACTAAGAGAAGAATTGATATTGGTCACAATAGCTTTACGTTCCAACTCCAAGGTTAGCAACTCAGCTTCACTCTTGCAACAATTTCAATAGTTCAATGCAGCAATATCGGTTCATTGAAACATAAAAACACAAAAATATCAAGCAATCTTTATTACATAGTACCTTCACACTTGGATAAGTCTATGTGCATAGAGAAGTCCATAGACATGCACTTGGAGAATTGGATAACCCACACAACAATGAGACCAACCCAGAGTCTTGACACTTCAAACTTCGACTGAGTATTCAAGCAATAATAAAGATTTGGCTCTTCACTTAAAGGTTTTTTATGTTGGCATATACTCAATACAAGTATGCAGTAGTCAATGGAGACCATAGTACGATGACTTCATACTCAAAAATTAGGGTTTAGAATAGAGCCTACACATCAGGGGAGATAGTAACACTTCAAGGCATAGAGAAGGAATATCCCAACAACCACACTAATCATTGAGAGAGGTCGCAAATCTATTTAGTGCACCTCAAGAGATCGATTTCAGGTTCCATGCAACACACGGATAAACATGTCTCTCTTGAGAGCTCACCACAAGAGTGCTACCACATGCTCTTCACTCTGATCTTCTTTACAGTGATCTCTTCATGGACTAGGGTTCACGATGATAACAATAAATTCACAACACAAGTAGGATCTAGGGTCCATGGTGCTGCGAGTCTAAGATGAAGAGATTTATTCCACATATTGCAATATCATATTCAAATGGCCATCAATATTTAAGCACCTTCAAAAATTCCAAACAGACTTCCTCTAAATCCATGTGTGTTGAGTCTAGACTTGGAAATGGCCTTTTAGCAAGCATACAAAAACATATAGAGCCCCATGTTTATCAAACAACTCATCCTAAGAATGTGGAATGGAAAAAATATGTGTCATAGGGTTTGCACCAATCACACAAATGGGAACACCCAATGTACAGAGCAAGAGCATTCAACAAGTAGTCACCACAATAATTTACGTCTAGAGTTTTCTTTCTAGCTAGAACACACACTCAATGAGCATCAACATTAGCTCCACACACAAAGATAGCTTGAGATGAAACTAACATGCAGAGAGAAGAAATTGTAGAGAGATCTCACATAGAGATTGTATCCACCTCAGTGGATAGAGCAAGAAGGTAACAATCGAGGGGACGATAACCAAAATTAGTGTAACCACCAAGAGAAGGCTTAACAAGACAAAATGGGCAAGTAGACTAGTGGAGGACAACACACCATAACTTGTAGAAGGAAATCATGGACATAATGCTAGGCATCTTGTAGGATGGAGAGATGAGAAACATATAGAAGATTTTGTAGGAAAGCATAATGCTAGGTTTGAGCAATGGGTGTTATAGTACTCTACACCAGGATCCGATACCACTTGTCAAAGATAATAACTCATGGATTGATTTTTATTGATTCAGAATTATTTATTGATACAACTGATGTGATTGTTGGACTTCATCTTCCAACGGGATTTGATACCACTTATCAGAGATAATAACTCATGGATTGATTTTTATTGATTCAAAATTCTTTATTTATACAACTGATGTGACTGTTGGAGTTCATCTTCCAACGGGGTCTTTGGATTGTCACGTAGACTCTCCATCTTCCTAAGCCAAAAATATTTACAATAATTGCAAGTGGAACCATAATCCCGTAGGATTATGTTTCCAACAATATCTTAAATGGTAACACTTATGAGATAGGGAACATGAGACCTTGCGGAATGAGATGTTGAAAGAGGAGAATATTGCAAAGAGAATGAGTATGAAGAAGGTGGGAGAAATATTAACAAGATGACAGAGATTGTAGAAGAGTGAAGACTAAAAGAGAACAATGGTGAATTTCATTGAGCGAGTGAAGACTCTAGAAAGTAAAATAAGTGTCGATGACTCCAATAATTGCGACTTGGGTAGATGTTGCAAGAGTGATTGACAACTCTAGTATAAAGAAGATGTTGTGAAGACTACTTTGGCAATTAGAAAGATAAGTAGAAGTGATGATCGTTGAATATCATTGTTCCAAGAATATATTAGCACACTAAAGATGAGGAATCATGGGGGTAATTGAGATGAGGGTATGGCACTTAAGAATGAGGAGGTGATTTTTATTTTACTTGGGGACTATGATGCAAGAGCATTCCAGGTACTTTGATACATAGTTTGAGAACACCAAGGATGACATGAGTGTACATATTGAGGATGGTTTGGAATCTAAGTAAAAATTTGAGTGTGAAAGGATTATCAAGAGATATCTCCAATAATGGTGAACTCATCAAGTATCAATGGACCAAAGTGATACTGATAGATGTATAATGCATGGTGGGCATCAAATTAAAGGCTTCATTGAGTTGATGAGAAGGGGCATAATCTAGATTGCAGATCGATGGCACATGTCATAAATGGATTGTAGTTTGTTAATTTAAGAGAGCTCACCAAAGAGGGGAAATAACTTTATGAACCATTAGATCAAAACATGTGGATGAAATGGAAGTGAAGCATTAAATATCAACTAAAGAGGATGGCCCAAATAACACCATGTCTACAAAGTTTTCAATTAGAGAATGTTATTAGAGGATAGAGAGAGGGAGAGCATTGTAACATCAGACATATTAATGAGGAATTACTAACAAGGTAATTAAAAATATGAAGAGACATGAGGGAGATGAATCCTTTTGCAGTGGCATGCCTCCATCTCTCGGTGCCAAACAAAAAAAATACATTATAGATAACATATATAGGACACACCTATGCATCCTAGACACATCCATGCATAACAAAACATGACAGGGAGTGATCGAAACTTACTCCTATATACCAACCTTAAGTCACAAAACAAGCAACCTTGAGATGATAAGTATGCGAGGGAATGCAAAAGGCATGGAAATAAATATGATATTCTACTTGAACTCAACTCGATTCAACAATCATATTATTTGTTAGCATTAAATTATGATCCATCACATTTCATTATATACCATCCATCAAATGCCAATGCTAATTTTGGCTTTGGATAAGCACACTTTCTATGGATCTCTCAAAAATAATGAGTTGTGCATCCATTAAAAGAATTTCACATTGTGAAATGATTTCTCATCAATCATGGGGTAGCATGATGGATTGGGCATTCAAATCATAATCCATCGTCCAATCAGGGCTAAATAAAAAAATGCATGCCATCGTAGTTCACTGATCCAAAGGAGGTAGAGAGCAATTAAATTAAATATAAAGAGTTGTTAACCCCAAATTGTTCTTGCACTACTAAAGGGTCAATATCTATCAATATTCTATGAGGTTAGTTACATTATAATTGATTCAGACATACACATTGATTAGAGTTCTTTCTATACTAATTTTAGAAGTTGCTTTCTCCAAGAACTTGAGATCAGGGAGGTAACGTGACATTGATATTCATACAATCATGCTTCTTGTAAAAATACAAGTCTAGTGAGACTGATTTTTCTTCATTTTCCTTTTTTGGTCCTTTTTTGAAAGAATCTAGATTGCTGAACCTTCCTTCAAACTTACTCTTTCTTGATTTTTTGTTTTTTTGCTTTTTGAAAAAGTCTATTTTTCGACACATCTATAATTAATATTTTTTTTATGTAGGGAAGGTATAGGTTAAATGGAATGGTTCCATATAGGAAGTGATGGTGTGGTACAAGGTCTTGATAGTGAAAGAGTGACGAGTCAAGAGTAGTATTGACCGGGTGGATGGTTCCTCAATGTGACACATGGAATCTTGTTGGAAGGTTTCCATTTGAATGAGGCTATTAAATTAAGTATTTATGAAACCCAAAAACTATTTTCCAAAACCCTAATATGAATTGTTATGTTTAGTGGCCATTCTTTACAAGCATGACTTTCCAGACATTGATTCCATATTTTAATTTTGACCACTTCATATCCTAGTTTGACCTCTTGAGTATATTTGGATTTTTTCATCATTTGTTAAAAGATTAGAATGTTGATTTTGAATTTTGAATATTGTCCTTGCATGAAAAGGAATGATAAAAGGTATAAATATGTTGTTGTTAAAAAGAAAGAAAGAAAATCATCCTTAAACAATAAAAAAAGTCAACCACAACTTGTTGGAAGGTTTCCATTTTGAATATGGTTATAAAGTTATGTTATGCCAAAACCTAATAAATTGATTTCCAAAACCCTAATTTGAATTATTATGTTTAGTGGCCATCCTTGCAAAGATTGAATTTCCAAACCTTAATTTTTTACCTATCCAAAACCTAGTTTGACCTTTTTGGGTATATTTGGCATTTTTCATTGTTTGTTAAAAATATAAAAGCTTGATTTTGACTTTTGAATATTATACTTGCATGTATAGAAAGAGTAAAAAGTATAAATATGTTGTTAAACAAAAGTAGAAAAACATCCTAAAATAATAAAATGGTCAAACAATAATGGAAAGACATTCCAAAGGCAAAAATGATATTTTTCCTAGTTTGCATGTTGAACCTTTGCCTTAATGTGTTTATTTCCTCTTTTGCAAGAAACAAGTATGAATTCAAGTTCTATATATCCATATTTGAGAAAAAGAGGAAGGGTGGTATATTATTTTCTCTAGACAGTTTGTAGTAATGGACAACTCTTCACTCTTCCATATCCACGACTGTAGCTTGCGACCTAAATTGCAAGCAAGTAGATCAATGGCAACTTGTCACCTATGATTCATTATGATGGAGACAATATATTGGTTTCTATGCGATTTGGTAAAGTTATTCTTTGTTCCCACTCTTTGAATCTTTGAGCTGTTATAGATTAAATTGTTTGCAATGTTTTGGTAGCTTACAATGCACTTATTTTGAATTTCTTTCCTCTTAGGCACAGATTCACTCCACTCATTTCCATT
Organism: Pseudotsuga menziesii; assembly: GCA_001517045.1. Taxonomy (NCBI): domain Eukaryota; kingdom Viridiplantae; phylum Streptophyta; class Pinopsida; order Pinales; family Pinaceae; genus Pseudotsuga; species Pseudotsuga menziesii. The sequence goes on along the minus strand of LPNX010272199.1, from coordinate 870,943 downwards.
ATATTTTTTTTGCAACTATATTTAGAATTTTTTTTTTTGACAAGAACGGTTATGTTATGAATTATTAGAGTAGTATAGGAACCACTTCAAAAAATTACATCAATCTGGTGGAATGATCACCAGATCCTCATGTGCCTGCATTTTCTCTTACAATCATGCACTGTCCAACAACCAGACAAAACAACTCTTAACCTCTTGCTTCTTAAGGTGGTAAGTCTAAGGATTGGTGCAGATTTACCGAAAGCTCATTTTTACCTAATCCAATTGCTTTATTAGCCGCATGATCCTCCAAATAATTAAGCTCCTGAAGCACATGAAAGAACTCTAACCGTCTAAAAGTCTTTGAGACAGACTTTATTCTTTTGATCAGCCTATCTAGTCTTAAATTTTAGCTCTGATTTAGTTCATTCATCACGTGAATTATAATTCGGGAGTCTCCAAAAACAATGGCTTCCTCAACTCCCTTTTTTTCCAGCTACTTAATTCCTTGCCAAATCCCATAGGCTTCAGCCATATTATTTGAATCATTTCCTATGTTCCAAAAATATTCCATTTCTATTTCCCCTTTAGGACTGATGATGACTCCACCCCCTCCCGCCATCCGTGGGTTCCACTTTGATGCACCATCGAAGAACAGTTTGACTATTCTTCTCTCTTTCATCCAGCTTCCAAAATGGACCTTATGTAACCTTATTTCCTAGCTTTCCATCTTCCTCACGACCACACCTGTGTCTATTTATTAAAATATCAAGGTTTGCTTCCAAATAATTTTGTTGGCCGCTAAATTAGTTTTATTTTTGGGAACCACCTTAGTCTTAATAATCTCTCCCATGAGAGCCTGCGTTTTAGCTACGATCTTGTCTGGAAGGTGTGCTTTATTCCAAAACGTTCTTATATTACGCTCCATCCAAATATGCCAGCATATGATCTTTGGGAGCTTCATCCAACAATATTTCACTCCTTTTTTATTATTTAGATCTCCCTTGAATGCCTTTTCCCAATTGGTAAAGCATTGTTGCACGTTGCCTAGAATCTCAACCCTACCAAACCACAGTTATGTTAACATACTCCACATTGTTCTGGCATAGTTACACTCAAAGAAGAAATGCAGAATTGTTTCATTATTTTCACAACACAAAGGGCATATGAATGGCCCCTCTATCCCTTTCTTTTCTAAATTTTCTCCTGTTAAAATCTTCCCATGCACCAACGTCCTCCAAAAAATGTCAATTTTCGGCAACATGATTGTTTTCCACAACTTTTTCCAGATTTATGGGTTGATGGATGCACTAGGAATGGATGAGAATACATTATAGCCTTGATCAGTGGTGTACAGACCTATGCAGCTTCCCTAACCACGCTTATCCCTCTTCTTTCTGGCCACAGGCGTAGAGCCTGATAAATAATCTAAGAATAGCTTTTTTTCTCCTTCAATTTCGGCTGGGAAATCCGGTATGGTCCATCCGTCCCATCTATATGGAGGTTCATTTTTTGAGTTAGAAATATGCCATAATGTTTTGATTCCTTGCCCGTCGGTCCATCCTTTGAACCCTGGCATAAATGGTGGAAGAGATTTCATTCTAAAGAGATATTTTAATGTAGGAGAGTACCATGGAAGAGAAAGAATTCGCACACTAATCTTTTTCTAAAGAAAAAATATTTATATTTGATATTCGTAAAAGATAAATCAAAATATGGATATAGTTTATCCAAAAAGGACTCAAGACCTAACAAATATCTAATAAACTATCTTCCTTAAGGATTCAAAGTAGGGGACTCTATTCTTTCCTACAAAGCTCTCAAATATTTATTATGATTTGTTTCTAATGTAATGCAAGGCTAGTTAGACAATGATATAGTTGACTTTGTTATTATATAGTGGTTTAAAACAATGATATGATTTTTTTGTAAGTCAAACTAACTAGAATATAAATTTGCTTTTAGTGAATGATAATAGTCTCAAATTTTTGAAAAAAAAGACTAAAAGTACTTAAAAGGAAAGTTACAAAAGCATATATACATTCCTGAAAAGGAAAATATCCTTTATATACATTCCGAAAAAATTTATATATACATCTGTCACAAAAGCATCTATCAATCTGGCACAAAAAATCATACATATGGTTCTCTTCCATATGAGAGAGCAGAGGATACTATGGAGCGGAAGATGTTATGACAGCCACATGAGTCGGAGTAGTAGTAGGTTGATCACTTGTCCTTCCCGTTGAGCTATAGCCTTTGAGTGATATCATATTATGAGTTGCAGTAGTAACAAGAGAATTGCTAATCAGATGAGTGCCCAGTTCGGATTGATCGGCTTCTCCCATAAGGAAGAAGGAAATGCAGAGCAAGACATGAAAGAAATGATCAGAAAAATCCTCTCTTCTCTCAGAAGGAAATGCAGAGCAAAACATTAAAGAAGTTGAGCAAGACTCTAAAAGATGATTCCCAGCATGCATATCTCAAGGTTTTTGTCTTTGGATTTTGAGGTGTAGGTTTCTATTTACTTTGCCATCAACTTTAAGGTTTTCTATTTGCTCTACTCTTATGCTTTACTGTTTTGTTTGATCTTCTCTCATGCTTTTCTGTTCTATTTTCTCTTTCAGATTAAGCTCATGTAGTTTTGCTTTTCTAAATAGCACAGTATTACACAAATTTCTTTAAATATCTGTGCGTTTTACTGATATTCACGACTTCCTCCTCTTTCTTTGTATGACTGTGTTGTCTAGGTCGAACTGTAAGAAGAATTTTGGGAAGTAGTACAAAACAACTTATGATGGGCACAAGACCCATAGCCTCTGACTCATCACTAGCAAATTGAGATTTCTATTTTCTTTGCCATCGAATTTAAGGGTTTAGGGTTATAGTGAGAAGAATACTTATTTTGTATGCTTTTTTGCATGTCTATATTCTTCTTTGTATCTGTGTATATGGGTATGTATGCTTCTCTCTATATTTTTATCTCTATTATTTCAATTCACCTTTTTCTCCTCTTCCACCTCTATATTACTGAGTTGTATGCTTCTCTATATCCCCACGTACTTCTTTAATTCTTTGTATGCTCCTCTGTATCTCTGCGCTGTGTGCCAGTATGTCTCTACACTGTAGAAGTTGGTTGCTATTAGTGGGTATGTCTCTATATATGTCTTTGTACTGTGTGAAGTTGTGTTCTGTATATGGGCATATCTCTGTGTTTGTGTTGTATGTGGCCCTGTGGGTATGTCTCTGTTGGAAGAGTAGTAGGAGCTCGATAAACATCCCCTGCTCATTGACTCACCAAATGGAGGATGGTCCTACTCATCTAAAGATATCAAGCAAGCAACATGAAATCAGTTAATGCAAACTCTGGGCTCCTAATTAAAAGTAAGCATTTCTTTCTAATTTCTTTTGGAAATTTTGTTGCCCTCTCTTTTTGTAAATCATTGTCATCTCACTGGCTTGCTTATGATCATGTTTATGTGGGTTTTTGAGGTACAACTTGATTGTAAAAAATTAAGGTTATGAATGCACGTGCTTCCTTTAGGGTTATCATTTTTATGTGATAAGTGGCGTACTGTGAGGATTATGTAGCAGCCAATTGTCATTTGACTAGATCTAATACATAACCAAAGGTTTTTCTTATTCACATCTCCTTCAATTTGAGTTTGTTATTATAGTTGGTTTGAGTTAACTTCTTCAATAGAATTACTATCCTATCCTGCTTTTGCAGTGACTTGTCAATTTTTCGTTATTTAGATTTGGTTGATATGAATGGCCAAGTCCTCGCCATTTATTTTTACTAGCAAGTTTCTGTCATGCACGTTCATTTATGATTGAAACTTCTCAAATAGGGTTTGGGGGATTTAGTCAGGGCTATAAGAAATGCTATAGATTTGGATAATATAAGCTCATGTATCCATGCCCATGTTTGAGGTTCTGAATCTAGCTCACTTGTTAGTATTTTTTTCATAGTTGGATTTGGTTTTGACATGAATGGCAAGTCCTCCCCATTCTGTAAGAATTTCTATAGATTTGGATAATATAAGCTCATGTATCCATGTCCATGTTTGAGGTTCTGAATCTAGCTCACTTGTTAGTATTTTTCCCTACTTCAAGTTTATGTTTCATGCTTTCATTTATGTTTGAAATTCCTCAAGCATGAATTGGGGCTTGCTACAGATATTTCTCAAATAGGTATTTTGTAGCTCACGTGTTAGTATTTTTCTTGTTTGGATTTGGTTTTGATATGAATGTCATTGAAACTTCTCAAATAGGGTTTGGGGGATTTAGACAGGGATGTAAGAAATGCTATAGATTTGGATAATATAAGCTCATGTATCCATGTCCATGTTTGAGGTTCTGAATGTGGCTCACTTGTTAGTATTTTTTGATAGTTGGATTTGGTTTTGATATGAATGGAAAGCCCTCCTCATTCTGTAAGAATTGCTATATATTTGGATAATATAAGCTCATGTATCCATGTTTGTGTTTGAGGTTCTGAATCTAGCTCACTTGTTAGTATTTTTTGATAGTTGGATTTGGTTTTGATATAAATGGCAAGTCCTCCCCATTTTGTAAGAATTGCTATAGATTTGGATAATATAAGCTCACATATCCATGTCCATGTTTGAGGTTCTAAATCTAGCTCACTTGTTAGTATTTTTCCCTGCTTCAAGTTTATGTTTCATGCTTTCAAGTGTCTCTTGTCAAGTAATGAGGTCGATCAACGTCGAGCAACAAGCCCTCCCATCGATCAAAGCTCCTCTCCCATCGAGCTTGAGATTAGCCTCCCACGTGAGCTCAGCTCGCGTGAGCTCATCTTGTGCCTATGAGCTCTCTCAGCTTGTACCCTCCCCCTTGTCATGTGGCTTTCCTGTGACCTTCAAGCCCTCTCCCTTGGACCATCTAGCAGATCGACGATGAGAGGTCTATTGAACAACCATGAAGTGGTAGATATTTTTCCACCAAGAGCCCACAAATATGCTCAAATCCCATTTCAAGGGGGAAGGGAACCCACCTATCATTCTTGATAGTAGCACGACAAGCAACAAACCATAGATAAGTTTTGTGGGTTTTTGTGGTTCCAATATAGTAAAGATTCTCTATTGGAGAATTAATGGAAGACTCCCCACCCTCAACTATGCTTGAGCTAACAACACCAGGATTTAATAGTGACCATATATTCCCCATTTGCAACAATATCCAGGAATACAACCCCACTGATATTTCCTTTGAGTGGGATTTCTCATACTGGGCATCCCAATTCAAGAACTTATTATGGAGGGCGGAAGGTCTCAAGATAGAAAACAAACAACTCCACTCAGAAGTAACTGATCTCAAAAATATTGTCTCTGAAATGAAACAAGAGAAAAACATGCACTTACAGACAACAAGTACAGATTCTCCACTACTCCAAACAAAACTTAATAATCTGCAAGAAGAACTGAAATTGCAGCAATCCCTTCTCAAACAAAAACCTAAACATAACAACAAAAACTTAACTCTCGGGTTGAAGTGGTTTGAAAAAGGGAGTATCGCCCCTCTTTCACCATGGTTGATCGGATGGTCCAAGTAAGGTTGAATGAGGAATGCCTTTGTCGAGGTCGAGAGCTTAACCTGAGAGTGCGAGGACTCCCACCTCCCATGAACTTGTTAGACTCCCACCTTTATATTGGCATTTCCTTCCTTCATGGCACCTTGGACTTGAAGGACCTCACTCTAAGCGTGCATGTCTGGGACTCAACTCCACAATATTCTTCCATTTTTGGACACCAGAGGACTGGTCAAGGACCCTTCAGGATAAGAGAAGGTTGACTTCACTCCCACTCACATAAAGGATCTTCCTCGATGCTGACCTCACCAAAACCCAACATGCATAAATTAAACAAGCCAGGGACATGGCCATAGTAGCACTAAAGAAAGGGAAGTGGGCAGTTATTCGAGACCTTAAGGCAGTCATTTGTGATCCCCCCCCCCTACTCAGATATTCTTGACCTTGGTCCAAATGATAATCTCGTCCATATGGGTGACAAGTAAGGAGGGGTAGGTCGTCCATCTCCATTGGTTGTTGGAACTGCAACGATGCTTTTTGGTCTCCATCAGATACACTTCATGATGTGGTTGGGTCCTGCGATCTTCTTTTCCTCATTGAGACACATGCGAGTCCTATGCAGGCACCACCCTTGATTCATGGAAACCATTGGGCATGGTCATGTAGACATGAAACACGGTTAGACAACGTTAGAGGCTTCTGGGGGGTCACTTGTCTTATAATGGGACTCCCTTAAGAGTACCAACAAAGCAGCACACTAGGAAGGTCTTCAGGCAAAATTCCTGAAACATGGCTATATTTTTTATTTATTCAACAACGTGGTTTGATTTGGCTTCTCCCCTGCTTGGATGTTATCAGATGAGCTAGCAGGGCTAGTCATCGATAATCATATGAAGGAGAGAGTGACCATTGTGACCTTAGCCACTTCTCCAAACTTCTTTGGAAGCCAGAGCCTCCAAGGGGAGAGCCCTAATAACAACTCTGTAAGGACTCTAAACACTAGATATTGTCTTATTTGAAGAAGATTAGTGACCAGTTCCTTAATGGAGTCAATTTAAGGATGAAGAAGATATACTATATGAATGAATATAGATCATGTAAGTGCATATAATATATCAACTTTAATTGTGCATTCATCCAGGGTTAGCAAATAATCAATTTCCATCTTAGACATGCATATATCATATAATAAGTTTCAAGTGTCATTCATCACATGTACTACACAAGCATAGCTTCCAAAGTACAACAGTATATAGCAGTGGCAAAGCAGTATGAATTCAATTATATATAAGCCTTGTCAATGCTTCCTAATGGAAAGGTGTAGAATCATTAAAGTAGTAGTGCTTGTATCAATCATGAGGACAACTGTAATCATCCACCATTTAAGCATGTGTTCATCTATTGATTTTATCATTTCAAACACACTAACGACTTTATGTTTGCAGCAGTATATATAGTAAATATAGGCTAATGATGAGACTTTTCAGTATGTAGGATTGCAAATAGGGTCTGATAATTCATTACTAGCCATAGATTCATTGCAAATATATAACAATATTTAGAGTTTAAATTATGATCATATCAAAACAATATTAGTATGTACAGTCTAGGGCTAAGAAAACCATTGCAAGGGTTGTTCAAGCCCGAGACAGACCCTAGAAGTAGCAGACCTATCCTAACAAAATGTATTTATTGAAGTTGGTAGAAGTAAGCTTGTTTCAGTTCCGTGGTAGTAGGTATGCGTGTTCGAGCAGGAGATAGAGAAGTATTAGTAAAGCTGGTAGTTGATAGTGTCAAGCGTGGCTAGTTTGAAGTGAGCAAGTAATAAAATATAGTTCGTGTGCATCCCCAGCCATTGACCTGTGAACAAAGGGAGCAAACACAAGGAGAGATGGATATTTATTCCAGTGCCAACAGAAGGAGTGGTGTATACCCCCCCCCCCCCATTGCACTCCCCTTTTTGGACAACCTGCATGCAAAAATAAAGAAAAATAATGGTTGAGGTGTGTTTAGACCTTAGCTAGGGTACTAAGGACCTACAGGTGAGGGTTTTCAACTAGAGGAAAGGAAAGGAGCAAGTCTAAGGGTGGATAAAGGGGAGTCAAGGGGAGAAGGAGGAGGAGCAGGCTAGAGTGGACCCAAACCAGCAGACAGAGGTAAAAGAGGGGTAACCGAGGAAGGTTAGGTCAAGGCCGAGGGTGGAGGGAGGTAAAGAAGAGTGATCAAGGGTGTAAGGACAGTCCTAGGCTTGTTTTAGAGGCCGAAAGGAGAGGCATGGGTGAAGGGAACCTTTGGAAGGTAGGTTGAGCCCTAGATGAGAAAGGTCGAGGGGTGAACGGAGGAAAGAAAGGGAAGGGGAGAAAGGAGAAAGAAGGGAAGAAGAGGACAATACGGCTAGGAGGATGCAGAATAAGGTGGGTGAGGTAGGATAGAGGGACACATATCATGCACACATATCATTGCGATATTTCGATTTATTTCGACCCTCAGTTAAGGTTGGTCAAACCAAGTTCTAAGAAATGCATTTTTCTTGACTTTCTCAAAATTGAAATTTGAAACAGTATTTAGGTACCCATTTGAGAGATAATCCTACATGTAGATTTTTGGAGGATTGCAAGCCATTTCGGACCGCCATCAAAATTCGTAAAAACATGGCCTAAAACATTGCATTTTTCCAATTTCTCAAAATTCAAATTTTAAAGAAGATTTAGATACCCATTTCAAAGATAGGCATGTAAACCTATTTTTATGAGATTTGGAGCTATTTTGACCCTCCTTCAAGGATGGTCAAACCAAGCTTGAAAAGATGCACTTTTGTCGACTTTTTTTAAAATTAAAATTTGAAAGTGGATTTAGGTACCCATTTCAATAAACAAGCATGCACTTCAAATTTCACGATGTTCTGAGCTATTTTGACTCCTTTTAAGTGCAACCTTAGTGAAAGTGCATGACAAAGTATCACTTTTGACCAATTTCTCAAAATTGAAATTTGATCATTGATCTGGATGAGCAATTCATACACAAGTGTGCACACCAGCTTTTGCAATGTCCCAAGATATTTTAATCTCATTTAAGCCAACCCTTAGTGAAACCACACTACAAAGTTTCACTTTTTCCCAATTTCTCAGAGTTAAAATTTGATCATATATTTAGATGCTAATTTTGCAAATAAGCATGCACACCAACTTTTAGGATGCTGAGAGCTATTTTCACCTCCTTTAATCCAAACTCTAGTGAACATGCACGACATAGTTTCACATTTGAACCCATTCTCAGAATTGAAGTTTGATCATAGATTTGGATGCACGTTGGATAAATAAGCGTGCACACCAACTTTCGCAACGTTTTGAGCTATTTTTACCCCCTTTAAGACCAACCCTAGTGAAGATGCATGTAGAGTTTCACTTTTGAGCAATTTCTCACAAATGAAATTTAATAATAGATTTGGATGCCCATTTGATAGACAAGTGTGCATGCCAACTTTCATGATGTTTCGAACTATATTCATCCCCTTTAAGCCCAACCTTAGTGAAACCACACATTGGAGTTTCACTTTTGACCAATTTCCTGGAAATAAACTTTAATCATAATTATTTAGATGCCCATTTGGTAGCCAAGCGTGCATGCCAGCTTTCACCATGTTCAGGGATATTTCACCTCCTTTAAGCCAAACCCTAGCGAAATTGCAGGACGAAGTTTCAATTTTGACCAACATCTCGAAATTGAAATTTGATCATAGATTTGCATGCCCATTTGATAGACAAGAATGCACACTAACTTCCACAACCTTCCAAGCTATTTTGACCCCATTTAGGGTAAAGCAATTTCTCAGAATTGAAATTTGATAATAGATTTGGATGCCCATTTCATCGAAAAGCATGCTCTCCAAATTTTGGGACGTTTTGAACTATTTTCACCACCTTTAAGCCCAACCTTAGAGAAACCACACGACGAAGTTTCAATTTTGACCAATTTCTCATAATTAAAATTTGATCATAGAATTAGATGACGTTTTGGTAGACAAGCATGCACACCAACTTTTTCCATGTTCGGTGCTATCTATACCTCCTTTAATCCAAACCCTAGTGAAACCTCACGAGAAAGTCTCTATTTTGACCAACTTTTCAAAATTGAAATTTGATCATAGATTTTGATTCTCGTTTGATAGACAAGCGTGCACACCAACTTTCACAACCCCTTTCAATGAAATACTAGTGAAACTACACAACAGAGTTTCACTTTTAACAAATTTCTCGGAATTGAAATTCAATCATTGATTTGGATGCCCATTTCATAGACAAGCATGCATCTCAAATTTTGAGATGTCCTGAGATATTTTCACACCCTTTAATCCAAACCTTAGCTAAATTGCATGATGGAGTTTCACTTTTGACCAATTTCGTGGAATTGAAATTTGATCATAGATTTAGATGCCCATTTGGTAGATAAGAGTGCACGCCATCTTTTATGATGTTCAGAGCTATTTTCACTTTGGACCAAGTGGGCGTGCATGCTTGTCTATCAAATGAGCATCCAAATCTATGATCAAATTTCAATTTCGAGAAGTTAGTCAAAAGAGAAACTTTGTCGTACAGTTTCGCTATGGTTTGGATTAAAGGAGGTATAAATACCTCTGAAAAATGGTGAAAGTTAACATGCATGCTTGTCTACCAAATGGTCATCTAAATCTATGATCAAATTTTAATTCCGACAAATTGGTCAAAAGTGAAACTTCATCATGCGGTTTCTCTATGGTTGGGCTTAAATGGGGTGAAAATAGCTCAAAACATCGCAAAAGTTGGCCTGCATGCTTGTCTATCAAATGGGCATCCAAATCTATGATCAAATTTCAATTCTGTGAAATTGGTCAAAAGTGAAACTCCGTCATGTAGTTTCTCTAGGGTTGGGTTTAAAAGGGGTCAAAATAGCTTGAGCGTTGTGAAAGTTGGCATGCACGCTTGTCAATCTATGTTCATTTAAATCTATGATCAAATTTTAATTCCAAGAAATCAGACAAAAGTGAAACTTCGTCCTGCTATTTTGTTATGGTATGGCTTAAATGGGGTGAAATTAGCTCAAAACGTCACAAAATTTGGCATGCATGCTTGCCTATGAAATGGACATCCAAATCAATCATCAAATTTAATTTAGAGAAATTGATCAAAAGTGAAACTACGTCATGCAGTTTCGCAAGTGTTGCAATTAAAGGGGGTCAAAATAGCTAGGAATATTCCCAAAGTTGGCATGCATATAAATCTATAATCAAATTTTAATTCTGAGAAATTGGTCAAAAGTGAAACTCCATCATTCAGTTTCTCAAAGGTTTGGCTTAAAGGGTGTGAAAATAACTTAGAACATCAAAAACAATTGCGCACACACTTGCGCATCAAATGGGCATCCAAATCTATGATCAAAGGGGGCCAAAATACCTCGAAATGTTGTGAAATTTGGTGCGCACACTCATCTATCAAACGGGCATCCAAATCTATGATCAAATTTAAATTTCAACATGTTGGTCAAAAGTGAAACTCATCGCCCGATTTTGCTAAGGTTTGGCTTAAAATTAGGCGAAAATAACTCCAAACATGGCAAAAGTTGGCGTTCACTATTGTTTACCAAATGGGCATCTAAATCTATGATTAAATTTTAACTCTGAGAAATTGGTCAAAAGTGAAATTTCATCATGTGGTTTAACCAAGGTTGGCCTTAAGGGGGTTGAAATTAGCTTGGAACACCACAAAAGTTCGTGTGCATGCTTTTCTATGAAATGGGCATCCAAACCAATGATCACATTTCAATTCCAAGAAATTGCTCAAAAGTGAAACTCCGTCATGTGGTTTCCCTACTGCTGGGGTTAAAGGGTTAAAAGTAGCTCAGAATGTTAAAAACATTGGCATGTATGCTTGTTTATCCCATGTGCATCGAAATTTATGATCAAATTTTAATTTTGAGAAATTAGTCAAAAGATAAACTCCATTCCGTGGTTTCGCTAAGGTTTGGCTTAAAGGAGGTGATAATAGCTCTAAACATCATAAAAGTTGGCATGCACTCTTATCTACCGAATGGGCATCTAAATATATGATCAAATTTTAATTCTAAGAAATTGGTCAAATGTGAAACCTCGTCGTGTGGTTTCACAAAGGTTGGGTTTAAAGGAGTTGAAATTAAATTGGAACATTGCTAAAGTTGGCCTGCATGTCTATCAAACAGGTATGCAAAGCTATAATCAAATTTCAGTTCCAAGAAGATAATCAATATTGAAACTCTGTCGTGTGGTTTCACTAGTGTTTGGCTTAAAGGAGGTAAACATAGCTATGAACATCGTGAAATTTGGTGAGAACTCTTATCTACCAAATGGTCATCAAATTTTAATTCCAAGAAATCGGTCAAAAATGAAACTTCATCATGCGATTTCACTAAGTTTCAACTTAAAAGGGGTGAAAATAGCTTGTGACATCTCGAATTTGGTGTGCATGCTTGTATATCAAATGGGCATCCAAATCTATGATCAAATTTCAAGTCCAAGAAACTGTTCACAAGTGAAACTTTCTTGCACGGTTTTGCTAGTGTTGACCTTAAACGAGGTCAAAATAGCTTGGAACATTGTGAAAGTTGGTGTGCATGCTTGTCTATCAAACGGGCAACCAAATCTATCATCAAGTTTTAGTTTTGAGAAGTTGTTCAAAAGTGAATCTCTGCCATGCGGCTTCCCTAGGGTTTGGCTTAAATGAGGTGAAAATAGCTCTTAACATGGTGAAAGTTTGCGTGCACACTTATCTACCAAATGGGAATCTAAATCTATGATTGAATTTTAATTCTGAGAAATTGATCAAAAGTGAAACTCGATAGTGCAGTTTCACTAAGGTTGGGCTTAAAGGGGGTGAAAATAGCTCATAACGTTGTGAAAGTTGGTGTCCAGGCTTGTCTATAAAATGGGACTCCAAATCTATTATCCAATTTCAATTACTAGAAATTGCACAAAATTGAATTCTAAGCTATTTTGACCCCCTTTAAGCCCAACCCTAGCGATATTGCACAATGGAGTTTCACCCCCTTTGTGTGTTTTTACTATGGCTGGGTTTAAAAAGTGTCTAAATAACTCTGAACATGGTGTAATTTTAAATGGATGCTTGTCTACCAAATGGTCCTCTAAATCTATGATCAAATTTTAATTTTGGACAAATTGGTCTAAAGTGAAACTCCATCGTGTGGTTTCGCTAAGGTTGGGCTTCAAGGGGGTGAAATAGCTTGGAACGTTGTGAAAGTTGGTGTGCACTCTTGTCTATCAAATGGGAATTCAAATTTTTTTTCAAATATCAATTCCAAGAAATCACTCAAAATTGAAACTCCCTCGTACGGTTTCGATAGGGTTGGGATTAAAGGGGTTAAAACAGATCCAAATGTTGTGAAATTTGGTGTGCAAGCTTGTTATCCAACCTGCATCCAAATCTAGATCAAATTTCAATTCTGAGAAGTTGGTCAAATGTGAAACTTTTTCATGCTAGTTTTCTAGGGTTTGGCTTAAAGGAGGTGAAAATAGCTCTCAACATCGTGAAACATAGCGTGCACTTTTATATACCAAATGGGCATCTAAATCTATGATTTAATTTTAATGAAGGGAAATTGGTCAAAAGAGAAACTTCGTCATGTGGTCCAGCTAAGGTTTGGCTTAAATGGGGTGAAAATAGCTCAAGACATCACAAAAGTTGGCATCCACTCTTGTCTTTGAATTGTGCATCCAAATAAATGGTCAAATTTCAATTCCTAGAAATTGGTTAAAAGTGAAACTCCACTGAGTGATTTCACTAGGGTTGGGTGTAAAGAGAGTCAAAATAACTCGAAACGTTGTGAAAGTGGGCATGTACGCTTGTCTATCAAACAGGCATCCAAATCTATGATCAAATTTCAATTTCGAGAACTTAGTTGAAAGAGAAACTTTGTCGTGCGGTTTCACTATGGTTTGGCTTAAAGGAGGTATAAATACCTTCGAAAAATGGTGAAAGTTAGCGTGCATGCTTGTCTACCAAATGGTCATCTAAATCTATGATCAAATTTTAATTCTGACAAATTGGTCAAAAGTGAAACTTCACCATGTGGTTTCGCTATGGTTGGCCTTAAATGGGGTAAAAATACCTCAAAACATCACAAAAGTTGGCCTGCATGCTTGTCTATCAAATGGGCATCCAAATCAATGATCAAATTTCAATGTCGTAAAATTGGTCAAAAGTGAAACTCCGTCGTGCAGTTTCTCTAGGGTTGGGTTTAAAAGGGCTCAAAATAGCTTGAGTGTTACAAAATTTGGCATGCACGCTTGTCAATATATGTTCATTTAAATCTATGATCAAATTTTAATTTCAAGAAATCGGTCAAAAGTGAAACTTCGTCGTGATATTTTGCTATGGTATGGCTTAAATGGGGTGAAATTAGCTCAAAACATCATGAAATTTGGCGTGCATGCTTGCCTATGAAATGGACATCCAAATCAATGATCAAATTTAATTCAGAGAAATTGATAAAAAATGAAACTTCGTCATGCGGTTTCGCAAGTGTTGGACTTAAAGGGGGTCAAAATAGCTAGGAACATTACGAAAGTTGGCATGCATATAAATCTATAATCAAATTTTAAATCCGAGAAATTGGTCAAAAGTGAAACTTTGTCATTCAGTTTCTCAAAGGTTTGGCTTAAAGGGGGTGAAAATAAGTTAGAACATCACAAAAGTTGGAGCGCACACTTGTCCATTAAATGAGCATCCAAATCTATGATCAAATTTCAATTCAGAGAAATAGGTCAAAAGTGAAACCATTTCGTGCATTTTTGATAGGGTTGGGTTTAAAAGGGGTCTAAATTGCTCCAAAAATGGTGGAAGTTGTAGTGCACGCTTGTCTGCCAAATTGCCATAAAAATCTACGATCAAATTTTAATTCTGAGAATTGGTCTAAGCGAAAATTTGTCATGCAGTTTCGCTAAGGTTGGGCTTAAGGGGGTGAAAATAACTTGGAACATCATGAAAGTTGGCATGCACACTTCTCTATCAAATGGGCATCCAAATCTATGTTCAAATTTCAATTCAAAGAAATTGGTCAAAAGTGAAACTTTGTTGTGTGTTTTCGCTATGGTTGGGTTTAAAAGAAGTCTAAATAGCTCCGAACATGGCAGAAGTTGGAGTGCATGCTTGTCTACCAAATAGTCATCTAAATCTATGATCAACTTGTAATTTTGAGAAATTGGTGTAAAGTGAAACTTCGTTATGGGGTTTCGCTAAGGTTGGGCTTTAAAGGGGATGAAAATAGCTCGAAACATCATGAAATTTGGCGTGCTTTCTTGTTTATCAAAAGGGCATGTGAATCTATGATCAAATTTCAATTTCAAGAAATTGTTCAAAAGTGAAACTCCGTCATGCAGTTTCTCTAGAGTTGGGCTTAAAAGAGGTCAAAATAGCTCGAAACGTTGCGAAAGTTGGTGTGCATGCTTGTTTATCAAATGGTAATATAAATCTATGATTAAATTTCAATACTAAGAAATTGCTCGAAAGTGAAACTGTCATTGTGTGTTTTCGCTAGGGTTGGGCCTAATGGTCCAAATAGATCAAAATCTTTCGAAAGTGGTGTGCACACTTTTCTATGAAATGAGCATGCAAATATATGATCAAACATCAATTCAGAGAAATTAGTCAAAAGTGAAACTATGTTGTGCAGTTTCATTAGGGTTAGGCATAGAGGGGGTCAAAATAGCTCGAAATGTTTTGAAAGTTAGCGTGCACACTTGTCTATCAAATAGGCATCCAAATCTATGATAAAATTTAAATTTCAACAAGTTGGTCAAAAGTAAAACTCGTTGCTCAGTTTTTCCAGGGTTTAGCTTAAAGGACGTGAAAATAACTCCGAACATGGTGAAAGTTGGCGTTCACTCTTGTCCACCAAATGGGCATCTAAATCTATGATTAAATTTTAATTCTGAGAAATTGGTCAAAAGTGAAATTTCATCGTGTGGTTTCACCAAGGTTGGACTTAAGGGGGTTGAAAATAGCTTGGAACACCACAAAAGTTGGCGTGCATGCTTTTCTATGAAATGGGCATCCAAATCAATGATCACATTTCAATTCAAAGAAATTTCTCAAAAGTGAAACTTCGTCATGTGGTTTCCCCAGTTCTGGGTTTAAAGGGTTAAAAGTAGCTCAGAATGTTAAAAATATTGGCGTGTATGCTTGCTTTTCCCATGTGCATCGAAATTTATGATCAAATTTTAATTTCAAGAAATTAGTCAGAAGATAAACTCCATTCCGCGGTTTCACTAGTCAGAAGAGAAATTAGTCAGAAGATAAATTAGTTAGAAGATAATCTCCATCGTACGGTTTCAATAGGGTTGGGATTAAAGGGTTCAAAATAGATCCAAATGTTGTGAAAGTTGGTGTGCAAGCTTGTTATCCAACCCGCATCCAAATCTAGATCAAATTTCAATTTTGAGAAGTTGGTCAAAGGTGAAACTTTGTCATGCTGGTTTGCTAGGGTTTGGCTTAAAGGAGGTGAAAATAGCTCTAAACATCGTGAAACTTAGCATGCACTGTTATATACCAAATGGGCATCTAAATCTTTGATAAAATTTTAATGAAGGGAATTTGGTCAAAAGAGAAACTTTGTCATGTGGTCCAGCTAAGGTTTGGCTTAAATGGGGTGAAAATAGCTCAGGGCATCGTGAAAGTTGGCATCCACGCTTGTCTTTGAATTGTGCATCCAAATAAATGGTCAAATTTAAATTCCAAGAAATTGGTTACAAGTGAAAGTCCACTGTGTGATTTCACTAGGGTTGTGTTTAAAGAGATTCAAAATAACTCGAAACGTTGCGAAAGTGGGTGTGCACGGTTGTCTATCAAACGGGCATCCAAATCTATGTTCAAATTTCAATTTTGAGAAGTTAGTCAAAAGAGAAACTTTGTCGTGCAGTTTTGCTATGGTTTGGCTTAAAGGAGGTATAAATACCTCTGAAAAATGGTGAAACTTAGCGTGCATGCTTGTCTACCAAATGGTCATCTAAATCTATGATCAAATTTTAATTCCGACAAATTGGTCAAAAGTGAAACTTCATCGTGTGGTTTCACTATGGTTGGGCTTAAATGGGGTGAAAATAGCTCAAAACATCGCAAAAGTTGGCATGCATGCTTGTCTATCAAATGGCCATCCAAATCTATGATCAAATTTCAATTCCGTGAAATTGGTCAAAAGTGAAACTCCATCGTGCAGTTTCTCTAGGGTTGGGTTTAAAAGGGGTCAAAATAGCTCGAGCATTGCAAAAGTTAGCATGCACGCTTGTCAATCTATGTTCATTTAAATCTATGATCAAATTTTAATTCCGAGAAATCGGTCAAAAGTGAAACTTCGTCGTGCTATTTTGCTATGGTATGGCTTAAATGGGGTGAAATTAGCTCAAAACATCACGAAATTTAGCGTGCACGCTTTCCTATGAAATGGAAATCCAAATCAATGATCAAATTTAATTCTCAGAAATTGATCAAAAGTGAAACTCCGTCATGCGGTTTCGCAAGTGTTGGACTTGAAAGGGGTCAAAATAGCTAGGAACGTTGTGAAATTTGGCATGGATATAAATCTATAATCAGATTTTAATTATGAGAAATTGGTCAAAAGTGAAACTCTGTCATTCAGTTTCTCAAAGGTTTGGCTTAAAGGGGGTGAAAATAAGTTAGAACATCACAAAATTTGGTGCACACACTTGTCCATCAAATGGGCATCCAAATCTATGATCAAATTTCAATTTAGAGAAATACGTCAAAAGTGAAACCATTTCATGCATTGTTGCTACTGTTGGGTTTAAAAGGGGTCTAAATTGCTCCAAACATGGTGGAAATTGTAGTGCATGCTTGTCTGCCAAATTGTCATCAAAATCTATGATCAAATTTTAATTCTGAGAAATTGCTCTAAGCGAAACTTTGTCGTGCAATTTCACTAAGGTTGGGCTTAAAGGGGGTGAAAATAACTTGGAACATCACGAAAGTTGGCGTGCACACTTGTCTATCAAATGGGCATCGAAATCTATGTTCAAATTTCAATTCAAAGAAATTGGTCAAAAGTGAAACTCAGTTATGTGTTTCCGCTATGGTTGGGTTTAAAAGAAGTCTAAATAGACCCGAACATGCCAGACGTTGGAGTGCATGCTTTTCTACCAAATAGTCATCTAAATCTATGATCAACTTTTAATTTCGAGAAATTGGTGTAGAGTGGAACTTCGTTATGCAGTTTCACTAAGGTTGGGCTTGAAGGGGATGAAAATAGCTCGGAACATCATGAAATTTGGCGTGCACACTTGTCTATCAAGTGGGCATCCAAATCTATGTTCAAATTTCAATTCGAAGAAATTGGTCAAAAGTGAAACTCTGTTGTGTGTTTTCGCTAGGGTTGGGTTTAAAAGAAGTATAAATATCTCCGAACATGGCAGAAGTTGGCATGCATGCTTGTCTACCAAATAGTCATCTAAATCTATGATCAACTCTTAATTTTGAGAAATTGGTCTAAAGTGAAACTTCGTTATGCGGTTTCGCTAAGGTTGTGCTTAAAGGAGATGAAAATAGCTCGGAACATCGTGAAATTTGGAGTGCTTTCTTGTATATCAAATGGGCATGTGAATCTATGATCAAATTTCAATTTCAAGAAATTGTTCCTAAGTGAAACTTTGTCATGCAGTTTCGCTAGAGTTCGGCTTAAACGGGGTCAAAATAACTCAAAACATTGTGAAAGTTGGCATGCATGCTTGTTTATCAAATGATCATCTAAATCTATGATTAAATTGTCGTAAAATTTGGCATGCATGCTTTTCTATCAATTAGGCATCCAAATCTATGATTAAATTTCAATACTAAGAAATTGCTCAAAAGTGAAACCTCCGTCGAGTGTTTGTGCTAGGGTTGGGCTTAATGGTCCAAATAGCTCAAAATATTTCAAAATTTGGTGCACACGCTTTTCTATGAAACGAGCACGCAAATATCTGATCAAATATGAATTCAGAGAAATTGGTTAAAAGTGAAACTATATTGTGCGGTTTCGTTAGGGTTAGTCATAAAGGGGGTCAAAATAGCTCAAAATGTTGTGAAAGTTGGAGTGCACACTCGTCTATCAAATGGGCATCCAAATCTATGATCAAATTTAAATTTCAACAAGCTGGTCAAAAGTGAAACTAGTCACTTGGTTTCGCCAGGGTCTGGCTTAAAGGAGGTGAAAATAACTCCAAACTTGGAAAAAGTTGTCGTTCACTCTTGTCTACCAAATGGGCATCTAAATATATGATTAAATTTTAAAGGGTTAAAACTAGCTCATAATGTTAAAAGCATTGGCGTGTATGCTTGTTTATCCCATGTGCATCCAAATTTATGATCAAATTTTAATTTCAAGAAATTAGTCAAAAGATAAACTCCATTCTGCAGTTTTGCTAAGGTTTGGCTTAAAGGAGGTGAGAATAGCTCTAAATATCGTAAAAGTTGACATGCACTCTTATCTACCGAATGGGCATCTAAATATATGATCAAATTTTAATTCTGAGAATTTGGTCAAATGTGAAACTTCATCATGTGGTTTCGCAAAGGTTGGGTTTAAGGGAGTTGAAATTAAGTTGGAACATTGCTAAATTTGGCTTGCATGTCTATCAAACGGGTATGCAGAGCTATAATCAAATTTCAATTCCAAGAAGATAGTCAATATTGAAACTCCATCGTGCGATTTCACTAGTGTTTGGCTTAAAGGAGGTGAACATAGCTATAAACATCATGAAATTTGGTGAGCACTCTTATCTACCAAATGGTCATCAAATTTAATTCCAAGAAATTGGTCAAAAATGAAACTTTGTCATGCGATTTCACAAAGTTTCGGCTTAAAAGGGGTGAAAATAGTTCGTGACATCACGAATTTGGTGTGCATGCTTATCTATCAAATGGGCATCCAAATATATGATCAAATTTCAATTCGAAGAAACTGTTCACAAGTGAAACTTCATTGCATAGTTTCGCTATCGTTGACCTTAAACGAGGTCAAAATAGCTTGGAACGTTGCGAAAGTTGTTGTGCACACTTGTCTATCAAACGGGCAACCAAATCTATCATCAAGTTTTAGTTTCGAGAAGTCGTTCAAAAGTGAATCTCCACCATGCAACTTGCCTAGGGTTTGGATTAAAGGAGGTGAAAATAGCTCTTAACATGGTGAAAGTGTGTGCACGCTTGTCTACCAAATGGGAATCTAAATCTATGATTGAATTTTAATTGTAAGAAATTGGTCAAAAGTGAAACTCAATAGTGCAGTTTCACTAAGGTTGGGCTTAAAGGTGGTGAAAATAGCTCATAACATCATGTAAGTTGGTGTCCAGGCTTATCTATCAAATGGGAGTCCAAATCTATTATCTAATTTCAATTATGAGAAATTGCTCAAAATTGAATTCTAAGCTATTTTGACCCCCTTTAAGCCCAACCCTAGCGAACCACACAATGGAGTTTCACCCCCTCTGTGTGTTTTTACTATGGTTGGGTTTAAAAGGTGTCTAAATAACTTTGAACATGGTGTAAGTTTGTAAGCGTGCTTGTCTACCAAATGTTCATCTAAATCTATGATCAAATTTTAATTTTGGACAAATTGGTCTAAAGTGAAACTCCATCGTGCGGTTTCGCTAAGGTTGGGCTTCAAGGGGGTGAAATAGCTTGGAACATCGTGAAAGTTGGTGTGAAATCTTGTCTATCAAATGGGCATTCAAATTTATTTTCAAATCTCATTTCCAAGAAATCACTCTAAATTGAAACTCTCTCGTACAGTTTTGATAAGGATGGGATCACTACTACATTTCGACCAAAAATCCGACGGTAGAATTGTCGAATTTTCGACACTTCCCTGTCGCATGTACGACACTTTGATTTTTTTTAAGCATTGGAAACTTGTCGTCGGTTATCCGAAACCTAAATAACCGTCGGTTAAGCAACACCCACATAACCGTCGGTTAAATCTAAAGCGTCGGTTAAGCGACAGAATATCTTCGACGGTACTAAATTTTTTTTGAAAAAATAGCCTTCATGTCATCAGTAAAGCGACAGATATCAAGAGCAAGTGTCGGATAAGCGATAGCTATCTCCATCGTTTAAGCGACAGATCTCAAAAAAAGCATCGGATAAGCGACAGATCTCAAGAAAAAGCGTCGCTTAAACGACATTAAAAACTGTTGGTAAAGCGACGAAAATCAGGTTTAAGCGTTGCTTAAGCGACAGGAAGAACCGTCGCTTAAGAGACGGTAGTGGAGGTTTTTAAAAAAAAAAATATTTCGTTCCTTTCATGAAGTAATCCATCCTGGGAAGCATTTTCAATAAAGGGCAATGCAATTTCAGAATTTCCAAATTGCTTAGGTTTCGATTATCAATGGGCAGTTCTCTTAAGCTTGCAAGAGATAAATCCATTTCTTCGAGAAACCTCTAATATGAGACATGGGGAGGCAATACTTCCATTTTCTGACAACCTGAGAAGTCTAACCTTGTTAGTGTGCGGATATGTTCAAATGTTTCTCTAGAGAGGGTCAACTCCTCGCAGCCTGGCAAAGAGAGATGTTCAAGCCTAGTTAACATTCCAAAGGAGTCTGGCAGAATTTGCAACCTACAACACCCATTCAAGTCAATACGTTGAAGGTTTGTTAAATTTCTTAAGGAATGCGGTAGCCCTTGCAAATGCTTGGATCGAGACAAGTCAATATGCTGTAGGTTCATTAAGTTCCCCAAATAATCTGGCAGCAGGTTCATTGTTGTCTGGAGTCTCAGGTATTTTAAGGAATGGAGATGAAAGAACTCTTGTGGCAATGGTTCTTCGGTGTCTTTCATGTCAATCTTTTCGAGATGCTTCAGCAACCCTATGGATTTTGGTAACCTTACGCTGGATTGTGTGGAGATGACCCCAGTTCAAATCCTGGTGGGCATGCTCCTCCCCTGTGTGGGATCTGTCAGGTGTGGAGATAAATGGCTGTATAGCATATATCATAGATGATTCTTCAGATAAAAAATGGCCAGATTACCTCTAGCTCCTTGCTGAAATCCACAGGAAATCTTTCACCTTCTGCAATCAATTGGAAGACACCATCCAACTCAAGTGCTCCATGATCTACGACGACCTGCAATAGAACGCTAGGAATGACTAATGAACTCCAACATGAGAACATGGACAAAACATAAATAGCATGTGCATTTTAAGCCTATAACTCAATACTCCTGATACCTGTCTTTCATGGATCACCCATTGAGAAGCAGTGTCTGCCACCCTCTTGAGCTCTTGAAGATAGTAATCTTTCAAAGCGACTTTCAAGGATAGTCCCTAGTGTAAAAGAAGACAAAATGGACCACAATTAAGAGATCTATAAGATACATAAGATAATTTTATAGTTTACAATCAAATATCACTTTAATAAATGTCAGATTTTCTACCAATTGACCACTTAAACACGAAATCAATGTAGCTTGAACTCAGTGATATTCAGAGTTACAACATACTTGGTTTTCCAGCAATTTTAAAAATTAGTAACTACATACATTTTCAGCATAAGCCAGAAGTTAATAAAAAAACATGTATCAGCTGGCAGAAATAAATCTACTGTGGACTGTTTAAAAATGCATGCATTTAACCTTGAACTGCTTTGTCAAAGTCGTAGCTTGACACCATATTCAGTTATAACAGGCCAAAATTCATATAGATGAAAATTGTGGGAAACAACCAATCTTTCCTTGTGACATAAGATATTTGTATAGGTTTATCTTTCCTATAGCCAGTCCCAGTACTCGATACTTCTATGCCTGCGAAAGATTTGAGAAAAAAAACATCTATACGTGAGAGGAATTAGAAACCCAAATTTTACATCATTATAATATTTTAATATCATGAGGATAAGAAAGCCCATCAACAAAGTGTTAATTTCATTAACTGGTGCGCTAAGTATATTGCCAGACAGAGCTATTAGTAATTACTAATTACCCATTTCCACAACAACTTGACAGCAATTGCATTTCTCACAAAGAGTTTACAAAATGCATGATATGGTAAATTTTACATGGTTGTGGATTCCAGTAGGATAAATTCCTATAGGAATCAGTGGAATACCCTTTGAAAAAGCACTTGTATACTTTTGGGGATTAGATGATGCCTCTTCATACACCAAGAAATTAAGTCTGGACATCTAGTTCTTCTACATGAATTGCTAATTGATGCCATCAATTTTTTTATGAACAGGTAAGATTGCACTTGTACCTGCTGGACATGTGACATATTTAAGTCACAACATCAGTTAATTCCAAAGTTTAAAAAAAAATTAATTTTTTTTTTTGCTAATTCTTATACTAATGAATCCCAATACTAATGAATTCTAACAAAAATAACATCATTGAAGCCTAGTTCCAGTACAGTGGAGAAAATTTTCATAATGCTTGGGACAAGTATAAATCAAAGTCAAACCTTAAAACTATATGTCTCAATATTTCCAAATAGAAAGAAGCTGCCAACGTCTACATGTTTCATGCCGGTTTTATTCATTCCTGTTGACAGAAGCACTCATGCAATGCATCTGTAGAAATAAATCAATAATTTCCATTTAACTAAAAAGGCTATCTTGAAAATCCTAGTTTATTTTCAAACAAGGTTATCACCCTCACCAGTATCAAAGTCATTTACCAAGGCAGATTTGAGATTTCACAGCATGTCATGCACTCCATGTACATTTTTGTCTATGCATTTTTTGGAGTATAAATACCTGTAGGAGGATAAGGCCAGATTAATTCATCCGAACTTTCTCAAAGTCTAACTTGACTGGATCTCAGAGCTGAAATGAAATTATTCAATGACATTGCCTCAATGGCTCTTGTTGTCACAAAATGTGGCGGTGTCTGTATTGGCAGAGAGTAATGATTGCGAAACCTGTGAAACCTCAGGACATTGTCCCAAAGTGTCACACAGGTTCCTCTCTCTTTAGGCTTCCCAAATCTACTGAGGGAAGACCTTGACTAGCCATGGGAGGTTTACCTAGTCCTACTTTCCTAGGTACTTGCTGGAAGCTTTCCGAAAGTAGTTGCAGGATCATGTTTGAAAGGGAAACAAGGCACCTATGAAGATTTAAGAAGTATGAAACTTAGTACCTTGGGGATTTGCTTCTAAGGGGGAAATGTAAAAAAGAATAGATGACAATCATCCCTAGAAATATTAGAAGAAGTAGCACACAGATAAGACAATATAAGCACAAGCTACATGAAAGCAAACAACAGGAAAAAGGAACCAATAGGTGCCAGGAAACCAAAGCTTCAATGCACAGACAACCTAAAGGGTAATGGATCTGCCAACCAGAATGTTGCCTTTCGCTCCAGGATGGAATCAACCTTAACCATTTAAGGTCTCAGGTTGGGTGCCTTTCTTGGTTAATTAGATCTCAGGGTAAAACAAAGTTAAAGCCAACACTACGCTTAGGTTATCTGTTAGAAAGGTGTTTCCCATAAACATGTCAAGCCTTAGGCTGCAGTATAGTATGTGCATTTATATTTTAGAGGATAACAAAAAGCCAAAAATTATGGTGACTATAGTCAGTCCGATATCATGAAGAGATTGCAAGACAAAAGTTACAATCATTGTTGATATACAATAAAGATACCGGCAAGGGCAGAGGTTGCCTAGGGTCAATCCCCATAGGTGAAGCAAAGACCAAAAATCCATTACAAGGCACACTACTCATTTCATATGCAGTCAAATTAATTTATTTCTATCAAAGGCCTCTCTCTTGCCACATGCACATCGTCATGTTCTCACATGATTAGAAGAAAAGAAAAGATTAAAGTTTGTTTACCTAGATTCCTAGCCAAACCAAGCAATAGTGCAGACCAATAAGGTTCACAAGAACACTACGCTTAGGTGTGAGTAGATACAATTGGACATCTTTGAATCCTTGAATGCCAAGATTATATAGCCATTTTTGCTCAAACTAGCAACAAAAAAATAATAACCTTACCATAACGGCAACTTATTCTAGTGACATATTAGCAGAAAGCAATATCTGTGGTGCTTTGAATCCCAATACTAATGAATTCTAACAAAAATAACATCATGTTAAGCATGTTTCCCATACTGATCATCTAAGAGGGACTAAATATTCTTCAGATACAAAGGAAGTTTTGCTCTCACTTAAAAAATAAGCCAAAAAATTTAGTTTTATGTACACAAAATTTCATTCAATTCCTTCTTTCTCAAGCTATAAGGCAACTTATGCATAAACTGCTCAGATCACCAAATATTACACATTTACGGATGATGGAATAACAGAAAGACTGTAATCATGTACATACCAAGAGCTCTCCCTGACTCGACAGCAAATAA
>LPNX010272199.1:756948-845745 GCA_001517045.1 Pseudotsuga menziesii | reverse complement strand
GATGGGGTTATTAAGCATTGCAACGAGTTCAAATTTGTTGCAAAGCTGGGATTTGTTGGAAGGGCAAGCTTCTTGTCTAGAGTGTAATTTGTCATGATGCAAAGGAGCAAGGTGTGGTTGTAATTATATTTTCTTATGTTTTTTACCTTATTCACAACACCTTTTATCCTTTCAATTTTACATATTCTTCCAACATTAAATCCAAGCAATAGGAAGCACATTAAATAAAAAGCAGATGGGTGCCTCCCCATGAAAAATATACCACCAACTGTATATTTTGTTGCATTATTAGTAACAATTTGTACCACATGTTCTTCTTTAGCCTTCTCAATAATAACTGAGTTTAAGAGCTCTTGAAAGCATGAGGGGACTCTTGACTTGGTCGAAGGCATGGTTTTAGGAACATTGTGCCTTTTGATCAAGAAACAATAAATTTTTAATGTTTTTATTTCTTCTATCTTTCCATTCGTCACTCGTGATGGTACAACTCACGTTTTCTTGTGATTGATGATACTCTACAAGAATTGGGGTCACATACTTAAATGTCTCGACTCTCAACCGATGAATGACCATTTCCTGTGTATTTAGGAGCAGCAAGCTTTCTTGGTGGTGTCTTCTTCGTTTATCATTGTTTGGGTGGAGTATTTTTGTGGTCTTACGGTTTATGCTCCCATGTCCTTCATTGAGAATTTGTTTTTTTGCTGCAGCAATGGGTTTCAACCAAGCTACTTCTCTTCCAACTTCCAACTCCAACAAGAATGATCTGTAGATGGTGGGGCTATGGCCTGTCTGTCTCAACAACATGGAGTTATATTATGGAATGAAATACTCTGCCCTCTCTCTATGCTTGATATACTTAGCTCCAATGCTTATGGTGCCAATGTCCCTGTCCAACAGAGGTTTTGAGTCCTCTCAAGCGCGGGCTCAATACCTTTACTATGCAAACCCATTCAACCAATGAAATTGTTCAAACAGAAGTGCAGCCCAGCACTGCGTCTATGCCAAAATTCGAGACAATAAAAATACACATTTGCACATCCCTAAACTATGGATGCAACATAAGCAACAACGCTCTATCAAATAATCAAGAAGATTCCAAGCACTTTATCCTAGTCAATGCCATTACAACAACTTTTAGGTATTAATTAAACTAAGGTAAGTGCATATGAGTGGAATCCTGTAGGTGACAGTCAAATACACATTTTGAGGGCGATTTAATAAATCTAATTGGTTTACACCATGCTGTAATATAACTCAGATGGTTGTGTACTAAGAGTTCACACTGTCACTGTTATTTATGGTGATTTACTCAGCCATCAGACCCAAGAAATAATCTAGCCATCGGAGTCAAAGAGAGACAAGGAAATAATGATTTATCAGGCTTGAGACGCTGTGCCTTGATATGTATTCAAACTTCCAGTTCACTCTCAAGGGAAAACCATGAGAATAAGAGTCAAACAGCTCTTGTGATTGTGGAGTTAGCAACAATTTGCTTGTCATCTATTCATTATGAGACCAGTGAACTGTGGCATGGTCATTGCCAGGCATTTATCCACCTCATTGGTCAAACAATGGATATTTTTTGAAAGCTTTGGGTAAAATCATTTTGTGTGGGGCTTTTCAAGTGCATCTAATGGTGTGGCATACTACAGTGGGGTGGATAGACTACTCAGCTATGAAATTGCAGAATGGGAGGGATCTCTTGTCCCACAAACAAGGCAGTCTCATACATCAATATTCTTACATTGGATACAAATTGTGCAATTGCGTGACTTCATACCCAATTTAAGAACAATGTATTTCAAATTTACAAAGTGCAAATGTACAAGTCCTTCTACAAACCAACATAAAGAGTAGACAGAAAAAAGTTCATTATTCATACAAATGACCTAGAAAACATAAAACTCTGGCACAGATCAATAATGTAAAGCTATTATGTTGTAAACTAATAACACAAAAAACCTTAATTCACTTTCATCATGTATATTTCCACAGTTCAAACACATAGGGAGACAAGAAGGAATAAGAAACACAAATGATAACGAGATAAAGGAGAATGAAAAGAAAGTTCTTACCTTTTCCACATTTACAACCATGGCAGCATCCTCAGAGCGATCCTTTGCTTTGTCAAAGAGAAAAGTAACCCTAGCATCTACCTGCCGATTTCCATGACATTGTATTACTTCTACCTCTATTATATCTGTAATAAATCTAAAAAGCTCTTCTCACTTGCCTCAGACCCAAATTTTTGAACCTGCAGTGGGGGAACAAAACCAACTTCTTATATTGGCACTCATTCTATTCAAGATCTATTTTGTATAGCTGTTAACCACATGCTTTATTTTATCACTAGTCAAGTGTAGCTTTCGTGACCTTTCTAGGGTTACAATTGTAATCTTTTGAACCACCCAAGGAACTAAAAAAATGCGACTTAGAATGAACATCAGTGGAACTGGAGGAAAGAGCCTTATTGAGGTAAGAAGGATTTTGATTTGTATCCTAACCAGTTCCCCTGATGCCAATGATATTTTCATATCTGAAATACCATTGAACAAGAGAAATATGGAGAGGACAACTGCAGCTTTCATACTCTCGTAACAAGGGAAAAGAACAAAAACAGGGGCCTAGAACAGCTACTTGGAAGTTGACTGGTGAACACTTGGATGAAGAATGATTTTGAGAAGTATTTTCTCAGCAGTTATCCCAATATAGTGAATGGAAGCAGAAGAAAAAAAGGGCAGAAGGTGGATTTCAGAAAGCATTGAAACATCCAAAGGATCCTAGTGGTTCAGGGCCTTGATATTTGGAGAAGTTGACTACAAATTTTGGTCATTATAGGACCATTGGGCTTAATAAAGAGAGGGGTACAGGAATGATGAGGTCATCCCCATCATTCATCCAAGCATTGCATATGTTTTCTCCTCTTTTCAACATAATGGAGGTCAAATATTTAATCGAGCATGTAAATTGAGAGTGAATCTAGTCATCATAAGAACAACCATTTTGTTTAAGTTTTTGTGCAAAACTTTTGCTTGCAATTTGAATGTGAGCAAACTTATTTCTAATTGAGGCACAATCAGTAGCAGAGCATCAGTAGTGGAATATTTGAAAGAAAAAACAACAAATGTTAGCTTCAGCAGCAAAGTTCTATGCATTGAGTTGCCTACATTCTTTGATGCAAGCTGAACCACTTGCACCAATGGACAGCAAATGTAACTCAATTATCTTTGTATCTGTAAATATAAATTCTATATTTTTTGTATCCTGTTGAAATTTACTGAGATTAAGCATTCCTAATTCTACTGCTAGTTGGCTTGTCTTTTGTCCACAATTAAGGATTAACTGTTAGATCATCTCTCTTTAGCGCAAGGAATATCTAGTATCTGCCTCTTTCTTCAATTAAAGGGGGCAGAGAAACAAAAGTGAAATCATAGTTACCAAATAGATCATTTCTTGTTTTCCTGACTTTGCTCTGGCCTGGTGCAACCAAGAGAGTTGTTAGGTGGACAGGCCCTCACCCTAGCATGGATTATCTAATTCTCTCTCGTAACCTAATTTGTCTATTATTATTTCACTCTGCCATGTTTTTTACTGTTATTTGAGTGTTTCTTTTAACAATTTGATTTGAAGCAAAGTAGGCTGAGTTTTTTACCTTCCCATTGCATATTTACTTCTCATAGAAATGCATTTCAAGTTCTTTGAATTAATAAAACACACGTGGATGGACAAAAGCTAACCTAAATTGTAATGAGAAATCCATCCAACATTAAAAATGGGCATATCCTCGCCTCCCTAAACGATATTAAATAGCAACGAATATCCCGCCATATATTCTATTATCACTGCCTTGATCAATTTGAATGACTTCCCAAATCCAGTGGCAAAGCCACTGGTTGTATCAGAGAATGCAGGCCACTATCATCCTTATGCAATGCTGTCAGCAATGAGATTGGACAAATCCAATGTGTACGAAAACCTTCTACCCAATTGGCTGAGCTGACAAGTGGCTGAAAAAATGTAGAGGAAATCCAACAAAATGAATTGAATTTGGGAAGACCACAACTTTCCACTTTCGATCTCAAGTAGATTTCATTCCCTGATTTGACAAGTTTTTTTGTTTTAATTTTAATATGCTGACATTCTAAGATCATCTTCTTGGTCGATATAAATCCCCCCTCTTATTCTGTTTTATCACGCTTATGACTGATATGTTTCCTGCCCTGCAATGTTGAGCTTTGATTATCATAGAAAGCGGTATTGTTGATTTGTCAAAGTGTCTAGAAGCTCTCTGCGTTTATATTTCTCAAAAGTTTTAGCTGTCTGTATTCTTATTCAAGTGAGTATAGAATTGATTTCCCAAACCATAAAAAGAGAATTAAACATTCTTTTGTTCAATACTAAGTAAGGATGAAGTTCAAAACCTTTTGAGATGTTCTTGCCGGAACCAGAAATGCAAGTGGGATTCCTTCATCTTGAGCACATCAAAGTTTGTACACCCTTGGATTGACACTCGAATGATTCTTTTGGCCAACTTACTTTTTTGATCTATTTGGGAAGAGGTGAATGGTGGAGGGTCCACAATCCCAATCTTGCAGACTCGCAATATTCACAATTCAACTTATGCATTCTTGCACCTTTTACTTAATCAACCAACCCATGAATTTGAAGAAAGAAACAACATACTCAGAAAAATTTTGATAAAACAGTTTTCCATACCTTGGAGACTGCTAAGAGCTTCTGATGCATTAACCTTGTAACTTTGGCTAAGCAATCCAATGCAATCTCATTGGTTAGTCCAGGCAGAATGATGTCAGTTGGAAAGTGGAATTAGAAGGAGCAAGACTGTAATGCAGTTCATCTCCCAAAACAGAGACTTCAGAAGGTTTGCTGTTCTTTTCTAATTTCAAAACTGATGTTGATTCTTCGGCACATGATTCTCCACTCTACAACCTTCCCATCCTGGTTGCAAGCAAACAAGCCCTAAAACAGGGGAAAAAAGCCTAGAAAATCCCCACAAAACATGAACATTACAGATTCTATTTCTTCAAGGAATCAGTTTTCACTCTTTCTTTCCACAATATCAGTTGTGAGCAGATCAAAGACTGCAGTTGCTCTGGAGTGTTTGGGAAGTATATTTGCAGCTGCAGAGTAAATTAACTTTATAAAGATACAGAGTGCATTTTTTCATGTGGAGAGTGTTTTTGCAGATTGATAGTGTGTTTTGCAGCACTCTTTTCTGGTTTGTTTTCTCAGTCACTGGCATCTTGATTCTTCACGTATGTCCATGAAAGCAATCTCAAACCTCATCATAACATTGGTAGTGGTATTGACTACCCTCATTGAGGGTGTGTCAAAGTATTGCAAACATGGCAGGAGGGGGTATAGTAAGGAATAAGTTGTGCCTTTTGTTTAACAAACTCTTCAAGAGGTCCTACACCCAAGTGAGAACATGTTTTTTGCATGAACTGAATCTTGTATTTGATGGATAAATAGATAAACATTAGGCATGTGGAACAGTTGTCTTCTCTTATCTTAGACAAAAGCAAGCAGCAGAAGGGAAGGCTAACAGATGTACAAAGCACCAAAACCCTCATCCCTGAGCATGTTCTTTTCCACGTCATAGCCCGAACCTTGACCCAACTGAATGCGCACCTGCAACAATTGGCCCAACTCGGGTCAGCCTTTATATCCCAAAACAAAATGACGTTGCAACTTAGTGATTCATCAGATTATGTCCCATTTCAGTTATTTGGGCCTTAAACAAGCCTGAGGATGTAATAATACAAAACAAGAAGATCATTTTTTTCAATGGACGCGCATTAAATTATGTATCCATATTATATTGAGCTAGATCTGAGAACTTCCAAAAATACAAAAGTGAAGCTTGGGGTGAAGGTTCGATCTCCTTCCCCAACGGATTTGAAAATAAGCGAGAAAAAAAATTACCAAAAATCTGAGCATAACAGGAAGACATAAAGCAAACACCTTGATCATGTCCACGGGCTGAATGACACACGTCGCGAGCATACAAGAGGCTCCTCCATTGACAAATGGCTTCACTTTATTCCACACGTTGCCTGTCTTGGGATTCTCCCCTGCCATCTCTCTGAAGGACTTGAAAACCCGACCGATCTGATATTGCTCTCCTTCCTCTTCCTGAGACCTAATGGTGAGAAAAAACCCACGAGAGGTGTCTGTCTGCACCCTCCTCAGCAAGAAAGAAGAAGAATAGGCAGATCTCTGACCCGCGGTGTGCTGCAAAGCCCCTCTTCAATCTAAATCATCTCGAAGTATAGGGATTCATACTTTTAGTTCAAATCAAAGATTTTCCTTAAAAGAAAAAAACTAAGCGTCGGATATGCGACGGTTAGTTAAAATCAGAGCTTTTCCTTAAAGAAAAAACCGCTATGCTTTGATAAAAAGTATTGTGCTTGGATGTAAAGTATTTAGCCTAAGCGTCGGATATGTGACGGTTATGGGAATATCCGTCGCTTAACCAACGGTTATGAGAATATCCGTCGCTTAAGCGACGCTAGTGGTTACATTTACCAAAAAAAAATTTAACTTTGTGATTTTTGGTAGGTTTAAAAAGAGAAATCCACGCGCCATCGGAAGTAACCATCGAATTTTGGATCGAAATGTAGTAGTGGATAAAAGTGGTAAAAATAGATCCAAATGTTATGAAAGGTTGTGTGCAATCTTGTTATCCAACGCGCATCCAAATCTATGATAAAATTTTAATTAAGGGAAATTGGTTAAAAGAGAAACTTATTCTTGTCGTCCAACTAAGGTTTGGCTTAAATGGGGTGAAAATAGCTTAGGAAATCGCGAAAGTTGGCGTCGACGCTTTTCTTTGAATTGTACATGCAAATAAATGGTCAAATTTCAATTCTAAGAAATTGGTTAAAATTGAAACTCCACTGTCTGATTTCACTAGAGTTGGGTTTAAAGAGAGTCAAAATAACTTGAAATGTTACGAAAGCAGGCATTCACGCTTGTCTATCAAACGGGAATCCAAATCTATGATCAAATTTCAATTTTGAGAAGTTAGTCAAAAGAGAAACTTTGTCCTATGGTTTCACTATGGTTTGGCTTAAAGGAGGTAGAAACTTTGCATGCTTGTCTACCAAATGGTCATCTAAATCTATGATCAAATTTTAATTCTGACAAATTGGTCAAAAGTGAAACTTCATCGTGTGGTTTCGCTATGGTTGGGATTAAATGGGGTGAAAATAGCTCAAAACATCGCAAAAGTGGGCCTACATGCTTGTCTATCAAATGGCCATCCAAATCTATGATCAAATTTCATTTCCATGAAATTAGTAAAAAACGAAACTCCATTGTGCGGTTTCTCTAGGGTTGAGTTTAAAATGGGTCAAAATAGCTCGAGCATTGCGAAAGTTGGCATGCACGCTTGTCAATCTATGTTCATTTTAAATCTATGATCAAATTTTAATTCCAAGAAATCGGTCAAAATTGAAACTTCGTTATGCTATTTTTCTATGGTATGGCTTAAATGGGGTGAAATTAGCTCAAAACATCACGAAATTTGGTGTGCACGCTTGCCTATGAAATGGACATCCAAATCAATGATCAAATTTAACTCTAAGAAATTGATCAAAAGTGAAACTCAGTCATGCGGTTTCACAAGTGTTGGACTTAAAGCGGGTCAAAATAGCTAGGAATGTTGCGAAAGCTGGTGTGCATATAAATCTATAATCAAATTTTAATTCTGAGAAATTGGTCAAAAGTGAAACTCCGTCATTCAATTTCTCAAAGGTTTGGCTTAAAGGGGGTGAAAATAACTTAGAACATCACAAAAGTTGGCGTGCGCAATTGTCCATCAAATGGGCATCCAAATCTATGATCAAATTTCAATTCAGAGAAATAGGTCAAAAGTGAAACCATTTTGTGCGTTTTTGCTAGGGTTGGGTTTAAAAGGGCTCTAAATTGCTCCAAACAGGGCGGAAGTCATAGTCCATGTTTGTCTGCCAAATTGTCATCAAAATCTATGATCAAATTTTAATTATGAGAAATTGGTCTAACTGAAACTTTGTCATGCAGTTTTTCTAAGGTTAGGCTTAAAGGGGGTGAAAATAACTTGGAACATCATGAAATTTGGCATGCACACTTTTCTATCAAATGGGCATCCAAATCTATGTTCAAATTTCAATTCGAAGAAATTGGTCAAAAGCGAAACTCTGTTTTGTGTTTTCACTATGGTTGGGTTTAAAAGAAGTCTAAATAGCTCCAAACATGGTAGAAGTTGGAGTATATGCCCTTCTACCAAATAGTCATCTAAATCTATGATCAACTTTTAATTTCGAGAAATTGGTCTAAAGTGAAACTTCGTTATGCGGTTTCGCTAAGGTTGGGCTTAAATGGGATGAAAATAGCTCGGAACAGCGCAAAATTTGGCGTGCTTTCTTGTTTATCAAATGGGCATTTGAATCTATGATCAAATTTCAATTTCAATAAATTGTTCAAAAGTGAAACTCTGCCATGCAGTTTCACTAGAGTTGGGCTTAAACAGAGTCAAAATAGCTCGAACGTTTGCGAAAGTTGACGTGCACGCTTGTTTATCAAATGATCATCTAAATCTATGATTAAATTGTCATGAAAGTTGGCATGCACACTTTTCTATTAATTGGGCACCAAATCTATGAGTAAATTTCAATACTAATAGCTCAAAATATTTCAAAAGTTGGCATGCACACTTTTCTATGAAATGAGCATCCAAATATATGAT
The DNA here is from genome assembly GCA_001517045.1 of Pseudotsuga menziesii. Classification (NCBI taxonomy): domain Eukaryota; kingdom Viridiplantae; phylum Streptophyta; class Pinopsida; order Pinales; family Pinaceae; genus Pseudotsuga; species Pseudotsuga menziesii. The sequence goes on along the minus strand of LPNX010272199.1, from coordinate 836,996 downwards.
CAAACATCAATTACGAGAAATTGGTCAAAAGTGAAACTATCTTGTGTGGTTTCGTCAGGGTTAGGCATAAAGGGGGTCAAAATAGCTCGAAATGTTGTGAAAGTTGGCGTGCACACTCGTCTATGAAACGATCATCCAAGTCTATCATGAAATTTAAATTTCAACAAGTTGGTCAAGAGTGAAACTCGTCGCCCGGTTTCGCTAGGGTTTGGCTTAAAGGAGGGAAAAATAACTCCAAACATGGTGAAAGTTGGTGTTCACTCTTGTTTACCAAATGGGCATCTAAATCTATGATTAAATTTTAATTCTGAAAAATTGGTCAAAAGTGAAATTTCATTGTGGGGTTTCGCCAAGGTTGGCCTTAAGGGGGTTGAAAATAGCTTGGAACACCACAAACGTTGGTGTGCATTCGGGGAGCTCACATATCCTCCCCTTGGTTTGCTCGTATTTTGGCTGTAGACTTTATTAGGAGTGTGCTCTTTGTGCGCTAGTTGGCATCTTGGATCATAGTTACTTGAGTATATTTATGCTATCTTGAGTTTGGGTCCTTTTATTTTTGGTATTCCTCGTATCCTATAACCCGTCTTTGGTTCTAGTACGGACCCTGGTGTCATACTTGGGGGAATCATAGCCCTTACGGTGCTCATAGTTTGGGAGTGGTCACATTTCTCCCTCTACTCCATTTGTGGAGGATGTTGAATCCCTTCTCTCAGTCTTTACACCAGTGGTCACCCTCATGGGGGTGGTGGTGGATACGTGAACGTTGGATCTACACCTTAATTTCCATTTTTATGTCCCATCGTTCACCGCATTGTTTCCTTTGGGTGTAGTTGTCATGATCATTCCTCCCTATATCCTATAGTTTTGATTCTTTATTGAATATTTTGGGTTGTTTTGGACTAATATGGTTGTCATGTAAGGTCCAGTTTTTGTACACTCTCTTCAAGGTTTCGACCCATTCATTCTTATCATAGGTATAATGTCTAAACTAGAATATAGGTTAGGATTTCACATCCACTTGCATTTTGCATGACCTTATGACCGTTTCATCTTAACCTTAGGTACAAACCCATTCTATGGTATCACAGAACCTTCATGTTGTTGTTAGAAATGGTACTATGTGAATGGTATAGATTTCCTATACAAGGGTGTCCTAGTTAGCTCATTTTTTGCATTTGGTTCTCATGCTGACATTTTGTCCTTTAGGGTGTGGGAGCTTGTTGTATAGTATCACCATGTCTTTGCGCAAGAGCCTCATACTCCTCTTGATATTTTTTGCTGGCATGTTTCCCTAGGAATCCCTTATGTCAAGTTGTAATTGCATTATCATGAGTTTTGATTGCCTCATTGAGCCTTATGCTAGCTTTCCTGACTTTGATTATCAGCTATATAGCCCGATCTTGTCTCATGTCTAGCCATGCAGAGCCATTTTATATATCCTTTGCAGCTTGATTCCCTATTTTTACTGGGAGGGGACTTTCCCCTGAGTGTCTTTATCCTGCACATGTGTCCTTGCATTGAGCATAGGTATGTTCTACTACTTGGAACTAGTTTTTTTTCCCATTCACACTCGTCCCCTCCTAGTCTGTAATTTTAAAGCACTTTTATTCTTTTTCAAGCTTTTCAAAATATTTGAAAAAGTCTGAAAAAAAATTAAAAACCAAAAATCCGGACAAGAAAATATGTTATCTTTGGTAGCAGTCGAGTCATGTAACCTTTGAATAGAGCATTGTATATCACATCCGTTGGTTGGGTTAGTAGTTTTCCTTTAGGAGCTGTACTCATTTCTATGAGTTTATCTCCACTGACTGGTTAAGCTTCTAGTCCCTATGGAGCCTCTGTCGATTCCTCCTGTGTCGCAGAGATGTCCTAGTTTCGTATATCGAGTCTATGCTACCTACATTCAGTCACCATTTTCCTTTATGCTCGTGTTCAAAGGAAGTTGAAACCTGAGTCCCCCATTCCTCAGTTCTCTTGACTTTGCATGTCGGCCAGTCCTAGTACTATTACTAGTTCGTGCACATTATGATAGAGTCCTTCCACATTATACATATTTGCTTAGTACCTCATGTTGGATGATGGGGGATGCCTTAATGCCCTCCTTCCAACAGATTTCATCCCATCGACATCAGATCATTTATTCTAGGATAGGAATCTAGAGTCATTTTTGAGTACCTTGAGACTTGCAGTCATCAGTGGCAGGTTCTCTCACCATCGATAGTTTTTGGGAATACATCAATGTCCCCTGATCGATGGATCCTCTCAAGTGTTCAACCTCAACACATTTATTCACACTTGTTAGTTTTCACTCTAGTACATTGATTCCCATTTTCATTATCGATGGGTGATCTCACGTCTGTTAACGGTATACATCAATGACCGGTAATCAGAAGATGGACTACTATGTTTGACCTCGACACCTGTATTCACATAGTAGGACATGTACTCATAGCAGATTGTATAGAAGACTTTCTAGATTGGTGGCATCTCATATATGCAACCTCCTTGATCGTGCCAGTGTTCAGATATTTCCAGCCATTATGGAGATCTTGATCCATTATATATCTTCAGCTTTCATGGAGATCATGATCCTTTGTATATTTTCATCATGGAGATTCTGATCTATCTATATTGTACGTGGCGATGACCACACATGTCATATTTTGTATCATGCTTATTCATGGCCATTGTACTCTTATGTATCTGAGACTGCTATACCTACTTATAGTTATGTGCAGAGCTTAATTATTGTATTGTACTATTGGATGGCTGGTTCCTCAACCTGGTTCTTCCTCACTCCACTTCTGGGATGGAATTATAATGTATTTTGGCCATCGTATCACCCCTTTGACCTCACACATTAGGGGGCATCTGTTACAATTGATTTTACCACACATGGTGGATCACACCTCTATGGCCTTCCCTATCCCTCTGCAGACTCTTTATACCCCATGGACCATTTTTGTGCCTTTGATGTTTCCAACATCATCCCTAAAAACATGCATTATTTGCTATACGTGAATTTTAATCCCTTTCTCTCATATATAGGCAGATTTGACCCTTAAACCCGCGTACATCGGGATGTGTGCAAAAGGCCAAATATTTTTGGAGTTTTCCTTGATGTGGATCCAAGTCACTTGTATTTTGGCCTTCCATTTTCCTTGATATTGCTTGGATTTGACCTTCAATTACCCCATTGAATCACTATATAAGGAACCCTTTGGATACATTGAGGGGGAGGAATTGAAGAGCAAGAAAATTATAGTCCATTGTTGCCAGAGCTTATACTTGAGTCTACATCCCTTTGTCCCTTGGAGCACTTTGTGTTCTTCCCAAGATTGTCTTTTCTTGTGAGCTTGCTATAGAGATATGGAGGATTGAAGTGGTGGAGGCCCAGGTGGAGGACTCAGTTTCTCCGATTCGCAGACATGCCAACAAAGGTTGTCACTATTGTAATCTTTGATTTATATTAATAGAAATAAATTTTCCTGACCAATAATGTCTATTTAAATGAGTATTGAATCCATGGATGCTTTTAAATGCTTATATGTTATTAATTATATATGCTAGAGCAGGTCTAACATGATTATATAGAATGCTTGTCTTGTTTGTTGAACGTTGAGAGCAAATTGATAATTCAATCGAGAGTGGAAAAGCTCAACGAGGATCTACATCAACCATCTGGAATAAGGTATGTATAGAGATCCTTTAGTGTTCGATATTTGGTTTCTCTTGCATATAGGAAATGATTGATTTCTACGGTTACTCTGTCTCTTGTGGTAACCCAAGCCATAGGAATTTTTCTCTGTAAAATAAATGATCATCAAATTTTAATTCCAAGAAATTGGTCAAAAATGAAACTTCGTCATGCGATTTCACTAAGTTTCGACTTAAAAGGGGTGAAAATAGTTCATGACATCACGACTTTGGTATGCATGCTTGTCTATCAAATGGGCATCCAAATCTATGATCAAATTTAAATTCCAAGAAACTGTTCACACTTGAAACTTGGTTGCACGGTTTCACTAGCATTGACCTTAAATGAGGCAAAAATAGCTTGGAACATTGTGAAAGTTGGTGTGCATGCTTTTCTATCAAACGGGAAACCAAATCTATCATCAAGTTTTAGTTTTGAGAAGCTGTTCAAAAGTGAATCTCCGCCATGCGACTTCCCTAGGGTTTGGCTTAAAGGAGGTGAAAATAGATCTTAACATGGTGAAATTTTGCGTGCACGCATGTCTACCAAATGGGAATCTAAATCTATGATTGAATTTTAATTCTGAGCAATTGGTCAAAAGTGAAACTTGATAGTGCAATTTCACTAAGGTTGGGATTAAAGGGGGTGAAAATAGCTCATAACGTCGTGAAAGTTGGTGTCCATGCTTTTCTATCAAATGGGACTCCAAATCTATTATCCAATTTCAATTACGAGAAATTGCTCAAAATTGAATTCTAAGCTATTTTGACCCCCTTTAAGCCCAACCCTAGCAATACTGCACAATGGAGTTTCACCCCCTTTGTGTGGTTTTACTATGGATGGGTTTAAAAAGTGTCTAAATAATTTTAACATGGTGTAAGTTTGAATGCATGCTTGTCTACCAAATGGTCATCTGAATCTATGATCAAATTTTAATTTTGGAGAAATTGGTCTAAAGTGAAACTCCATCGTGCAGTTTCGCCAAGGTTGGGATTCAAGGGGGTGAAATAGCCTGGAACGTCGTGAAAGTTGGTGTGCACTTTTGTCTATCAAATGGGCATTCAAATTTATTTTCAAATCTCAATTCCAAGAAATCACTCAAAATTGAAACTTCGTCGTATGGTTTCGATAGGGTTGGGATTAAACAGGTCAAAACATATCCAAATGTTGTGAAAGTTGGTGTATGAGCTTGTTATCCAACGCGCATCCAAATCTATGATCAAATTTCAATTATGGGAATTTGGTCAAATGTGAAACTTTGTCATGCAGATTTGCTAGGGTTTGGCTTAAAGGAAGTGAAAATATCTCTAAACATCGTGAAACTTAGCGTGCACTCTTATATACCAAATGGGCATCTAAATATATGATCAAATTCTAATTAAGGGAAATTGGTCAAAAGAGAAACTTCATCGTGTGGTCCAGCTAAGGTTTGGATTAAATGGGCTGAAAATAGCTCAGGACATCGCGAAAGTTGGTGTCCATGCTTGTCTTTGAATTGTGCATCCAAATAAATGGTCAAATTTCAATTCCGAGAAATTGGTTAAAATTAAAACTCCACTGTGTGATTTCACTAGGGTTGGGTTTAAAGAGAGTCAAAAATAACTCAAAACATTGCGAAAGTGGGCGTGCACTCTTGTGTATCAAACGGGCATCCAAATCTACGATCAAATTTCAATTTCGAGAAGTTAGTCAGACGATAAACTTTGTCGTGCAGTTTCGCTATGGTTTGGCTTAAAAGAGGTATAAATACCTCTAAAAAATGGTGAAAGTTAGCATGCATGCTTGTCTACCAAATAGTCATCTAAATCTATGATCAAATTTTAATTCTGACAAATTGGTCAAAAGTGAAACTTCATCGTGCGGTTTCGGTATGGTTGGGCTTAAATAAGGTGTAAATAGCTCAAAACATCACAAAAGTTGGCCTGAATGCTTGTCTATCAAATGGGCATCCAAATCTATGATCAAATTTCAATTTCGTGAAATTGGTGAAAAGTGAAACTCCGTTGTGCGGTTTCTCTAGGGTTGGGTTTAAAAGGGGTCAAACTAGCTCAAGCGTTGCAAAAGTTGCCATGCACGCTTGTCAATCTATGATCAAATTTTAATTCCAAGAAATCGGTCAAAAGTGAAACTTCACCGTGCTATTTTGCTATGGTATGGCTTAAATGGGGTGAAATTAGCTCAAAACGTCACGAAATTTGGCGTGCACGCTTGCCTATGAAATCGACATCCAAATCAAAGACCAAATTTAACTTTGAGAAATTGATCAAAATTCAAACTCCATCATGCAGTTTCGCAAGTGTTGGACTTAAAGGGGGTCACAATAGCTAGGAATGTTGCGAAAGTTGGCGTGCATATAAATCTATAATCAAATTTTAATTTTGAGAAATTGGTCAAAAGTGAAACTCTGTCATTCGGTTTCTCAAAGGTTTGGCTTAAAGGGGGTGAAAATAAGTTAGAACGTCACAAAAGTTGGTGCCCACACTTTTCCATCAAATGGGCATCCAAATCTATGATCAAATTTCAATTCAGACAAATAGGTCAAAAGTGAAACCGTTTCGTGCATTTTTGCTAGGGTTGGGTTTAAAAGGGGTCTAAATTGCTCCAGACATGGCGGAAGTTGTAGTCCATGCTTGTCTGCCAAATTGTCATTAAAATCTATGATCAAATTTTAATTCTAAGAAATTGGTCTAAGTGAAACTTTGTCATGCAGTTTCGCTAAGGTTGGGCTTAAAGGGGGTGAAAATAACTTGGAACATCACGAAAGTTGGCGCGCACACTTGTCTATCAAATGGGCATCCAAATCTATGTTCAAATTTCAATTCGAATAAATTGCTCAAAAGTGAAACTATGTTGTGTGTTTTTGCTAGGGTTGGGTTTAAAAGATGTATGAATAGCTCTGAACATGGTAGAAGTTGGAATGCATGCTTGTCTACCAAATAGTCCTCTAAATCTATGATCAACTTTTAATTTCGAGAGATTGGCCTAAAGTGAAACTTCATTATGCGGTTTCGCTAAGGTTGGGCTTAAAGGGGATGAAAATAGCTCAGAACATCGTGAAATTTGGCATGCTTTCTTGTTTATCAAATGGCCATGTGAATCTACGATCAAATTTCAATTTCAAGAAATTGTTCAAAAGTGAAACTCCGTCATGCAATTTCGCTAGAGTTGGGTTTAAATGGGGTCAAAATAGATTGAAACGTTGCGAAAGTTGGTGTGCATTCTTGTTTATCAAATGATCATCTAAATCTATGATTAAATTGTCATAAAAGCTGGTGTGCACGCTTTTCTATCAATTGGGCATCCAAATCTATGATTAAATTTCAATACTAAGAAATTGCTCAAAAGTGAAACCTTCATCATGCGTTTTCGCTAGGGTTGGGATGAATGGTCGAAATAGATCAAAATATTTCAAAAGTCGGCGTGCATGATTTTCTATGAAACGAGCATGCAAATATATGATCAACCATCAATTCAGAGAAATTTGTCAAAACTGAAACTATGTTGTGCAGTTTTGTTAGGGTTAGGCATAAAGGGGGTCAAAATAGCTCAAAATGTTATGAGTGTTAGCATGCACCCTCGTCTATCAAACAAGCATCCAAATCTATGATCAAATTTAAATTTTAACAAGTTTGTCAACAGTGAAACTCGTCACTCGGTTTCGCTAAGGTTTGGCTTAAAGGAGTCGAAAATAACTTCAAACATGACGAAAGTTGGCGTTCACTCTTGTCTACCAAATGGGCATCTAAATCTATTATTCAATTTTAATTCTGAGAAATTGGTCAAAAGTGAAATTTAATCGTGAGGTTTTTCCAAGGTTGGCCTTAAGGGGGTTGAAAATATTTTGGAACACCACAAAAGATGGCATGCATGCTTTTCTATGAAATGGGCATCCAAATCAATGATCACATTTCAATTCCAAGAAATTGCTCAAAAGTGAAACTCCGTCGTGTGGTTTCCCTAGTGTTGGGTTTAAAGGGTTAAAAGTAGCTCAGAATGTTAAAAATGGTTGCTTGTTTATCCCATGTGCATCCAAATTTATGATCAAATTTTAATTTCAAGAAATTAGCCAAAAGATAAACTCCATTCCACGGTTTCACTAATGTTTGGCTTAAAGGAGGTGAGAATAGCTCTAAACATCGTAAAAGTTGGCATGCACTCTTATCTACTGAATCGGCATCTAAATATATGATCAAATTTTAATTCTGAGAAATTGGGAAAATGTGAAACTTCATCGTGTGGTTTTGCAAAGGTTGGGTTTAAAGGAGTTGAAATTAAATTGGAACATTGCTAAAGTTGGTCTGCATGTTTATCAAACGGTTATGCAAAGCTATAATCAAATTTCAATTCTAAGAATATAGTCAATATTGAAACTCTGTCATGCGGTTTCACTAGTGTTTGGCTTAAAGGAGGTTAACATAGCTATGAACATCGTCAAATTTGGTGAGCACTCTTATCTACCAAATGGTCATCAAATTTTAATCCCAAGAAATTGGTAAAAAATGAAACTTCGTCATGCGATTTCACTAAGTTTCAGCTTAAAAGGGGTGAAAATAGTTCGTGACATCATGAATTTGGTGTGCATGCTTGTCTATCAAATGGGCATCCAAATCTATGATCAAATTTCAATTCCAAGAAACTGTTCACAAGTGAAACTTCGTTGCACAGTTTTGCTAGCATTGACCTTAAATGAGGTCAAAATAGCTTGGAACATTGTGAAAGTTGGTGTGCATGCTTGTCTATCAAACGAGCAACCAAATCTATCATCAAGTTTTATTTTTGAGAAGCTGTTCAAAAGTGAATCTCTACCATGTGGCTTCCCTAGGGTTTGGATTAAAGGAGTTGAAAATAGCTCTTAACGTGGTGAAAGTTTGGACAAGGTTAATACCTCTTTCTCCAACCGGGAGCATGCGAGCAAGAGGAGCGTTAGGGTTCATTCGAATAGGGCTCAGACTTCAGTGAGCTATGGCCACCCCTGGGGGTGGGGATCCCCCTCCCCCTCCGTCAGCAGAGGTGGATGTATTTAGGAGGCTAGTTGCCAGTAGAGGCAAGTGGAAAGCCCCCTTTACGGTCCCGAAATTCATTAAAAAACTTGAACAAATCCCTGAAATCGCCTTGCCAGAGACAACATCGGTAAAGATTTCCCTTGCTCTGTCAGAGAGAGGGTTGGTTGGTCAGTTCGTGGGGATTTGTCGCTCAGCAAAAACCACCGATGACTGGATCCAAAGAAACTGGAAGCCCCACCTCAAGAAAGGAGTCACCTGCTACCCCTTTAGCAGTGGCTACTTTCTCTTCGAGTTTGTAAATAAGGAGGATAAGGATCTCATTTTCAGAAATGGCCCATATTTTATGGGAACCCAGGGGCTGTATCTGAACCGCTGGACTCCGGATTTCGATCCCACGGTGGACTTGCCCAAGGAGGTACCTGTATGGGTCAAGCTTCCCAACCTGCCGGTTCACTGTTGGAACTATGAAGCGCTGCAAATGATAGCGAATGGAATAGGGAAATTCATTGATAAGGAAGACAACAAATCCATATACAACTGTGCCAAGATATGTGTAGAACTGGATCTAGAGGCAGGGCTCCCAGAGGCAGTGAAGCTTTCTGTGGGCACCTGGTCTCAATATCAGAAAGTGGACTATGAACACCTCCCCTTTAAATGTAGAACCTGTCAAGAGCATCGACACTTTCAAAGGAACTATCCAAAGAATCAAATCCCAGAGAAGGAAGAAGTTGAAGGATGGAAAACGGTCAAGAAAAAGTAAAGTAGGACCAAAACCCAAAGATCCAAGACCTGGATAGGCGAAGGAACCGCCAGCTGTGAACAAGTCCTCTGAAGGAGCCCTCGAAAGAAGACGCTGAAACATCAAAAGAACCTATGAAAGAATTCATAGATATAGTTTCTCAATCCCCGTCTCCTTCAGAAAATTCAGTTCCAGGAAAAAGCACCCCTTCTGCAAAAGACCCTCTGAAGTCGGATGATGAGCATATCTCCTTAGGCTCTGAACCTGGAGCTGAATCTGACGAGGGGGCCACAGAGACCAGCAGCTCTGTTGGAACCCCTGAGAAGACCCCTCGAGGAAGGAAACCAGAAAGAAAAAAAGGGAGGAGAAATCATACAGGGATGTTACAGTAGGAGTCCAGCAAACCATCCCAGATATGATGGAAACTAGATCCTCAAAAAAAGGCAAGGATTCGAAGGGAGCCACCCCTCCCCCCTCCAGTTCCTAATGCAGTTCATCTCCTGGAATTGCAGAGGGCTGGGAAGTAAGTCTAAAGAAGAAGCAGTCAAAGATCTAGTCAGAATGACTTCCCCAGAGGTACTTCTGATCTAGGAGATGAAAATGGAAGAGCCTGAGACCATCCAGGCCAGCAAAAAGTTTTGGAACAAAGGAGAAGGAAGAGTCGTAAGCACCAGGGAAGCCTCAGGAGGTCTAGCCACCTTCTGGAACTCCACTTCGCTAGATCTGTTAGAAGAGTATAGTACCATCCACTGGATCTTCAGGAAATTTCAGCACCGAGAAACAAGATACAAGGTTATCCTTTTCAATATTTATGCCCCGGTTCTTCTTTCGGAAAAAAAATATTGTTGGGAATCTTTGAATTCTTTCCTATCTACTAACCTGCATGAAAATATTGTTCTCGCCAGAGATATGAATGTCACTCTTGCCCTCTCGGAAAAAAAAGGAGGTTCTCCTGTAAGAGACCTGGCAAGGGAGTGGGTAGAAGATATCATAATGGATTGGGATCTGGAGGATATCAAACCCAGCAAAGGAAATTTCACCTGGACCAATAAAAGAGTGGGACCAAGGCACATTGCTGCCCGTCTGGATCGTTTCCTTGTTCACACCACCTTCCTGACTCTTGGCCTTTCTGCCACTTCTGAAATCCTCCAGGCCTGCACCTCATACCATAAGCCCATCTCCCTTGCCTTGACCTCTGGAGAAAATTTGGGCTCAATCCCCTTTCGTTTCATCCCGCTTTGGGTTTCCATGGATGGTTTTTATGACCTGGTCTGGGAAACCTGGCAGAAGAATGTTTCGGGATCCCTTTTCTTCATTTGGGAAGAAAAATTGAGAAGGCTCAAAGCAGCCCTTAAAAATTGGGCTAAGAGGCTGCCCTCCCCTATCTCTGAAAGGAAAAAATCCCAAAGAGCTCTATGTAACCACCAATTGCATATGGAGACCGCCTCGATCACCCCTGAGCTGCTAAACATGGAGATTGATCTGCAAAAGGATCTTCATAAGGCGTTGAGAAGAGAAGAGGATTATTGGTGAATAAAGGCGCGTTTCCTTTGGCTCCAAGCCGGTGATAAAAATAATTCATTCTTCCACAAGCAAGCAGAATCTCAGAAGAATCACAACACCATCAGAGAAATCCATTTTCAGGGTCAAACTTTCAATAATTTTGATGAGATCAACCATGCATCCCACGCTTTCTACAAAAATCTGTTTACTGAAGAGATGGAAGCTTCTCCTAGACCGGATTTCTATCCGCTGTCGGTGATTCCCACACTAATCAACGAGGAGGACAATCAAAGCATGACTGCCCCTATAATGACTGAGGAGATAAGCAAAGCTCTCCATGGAATGAACCCTGATAAAGCTCTCGGGCCTGACGGATTCACGGCTAGATTCTACACTGCTTGCTGGGATATCATTCAAAAAGATCTGGTTAAAATGGTGAGGAAATCCCAGAGCTCAGTAAAATAGGAGGGAACACTAACTCCTCCTTTTTAGCGTTAATTCCCCAACAGAAAGGTTCCCAAAGCTTCCCCAGATTCCGCCCTATTTCGCTTTGCAATAGGGGGTAAAAAATCATCACTAAAGTTATAGCAAATAGAATAAAAAAGTCCTCCCGAGGATCATTCTGGAGAATCATGGGGGCTTCATCCAGGGTAGACAAATTCAGGACAACATCACTATTGTTCAAGAGGCAATTCACTCAAGCTGCCAAAGGAAGGAGAAAGGTATGATAGTCAAACTGGATCTTGCAAACGCCTTTGATAAAGTTTGGTTGAATTTCCTCTTTGTTGTAATGCTCAAATTGGGATTTCACCCCCACTTGATTCGCTAGATTAGAGCCTATATTTCGGGGCCGTGGATCCCCCCCTTGGTCAATGGGAGACCGGTTAACTTTTTTCACACCTCTAGGGGACTCAGGTACGGCTGTCCTCTATCCCCCTTGCTCTATGTCATTCAAGCGTCAGTCCTAAGCTTCCAGCTGGACAAGAGCCTTCAGCAGTGGTCTCTATTTGGTCTTTCAATCTCCCCCAGAGTGAAGAGAATTAACCATGCTCAATTTGCCGACGATACCCTCCTCTTCGGCCAGGAATATCTCACCATGGCAAGATCCTTCAAGAAAGAGATAGATGCTTATACTGAAGTGTCAGGCAGCGAAATCAGTTTGAGGAAAAGAAAAATTTATGGCTGGAACTGCACCCCCATAGAAATGATCAACATATCCAGGGAGTTGGAAATGGAAGGAACATCCACGTGGGACTCCATTAAATATCTAGGAATTCTGCTCGTAAAAGCAGCACCCAGAAGGAGCCTTTGGATACCTCTGGTGGAAAAGCTAAAGGCTAAGATCATGGCGTGGGGAGAAACCTGGCTAAACAAAGCAGGGTAAACAATCCTAATAAAATCTGTTCTTACCTCCCTTCCTGTCTACCAAGCATCAATCCTTCTAGCCCCGAAAGGAATTGTGAAAGATATCGATTGTCCATTGAGAAAATTCCTTTGGGAAGGGGGAAGAAATGAAGGAAGAAAAATGCACTTAGTCAGCTGCAAAAAGGTCAAAGCCCCTAAATTGGAAGGAGGACTGCAAATCAGAGATGTTGCCACTCAGAATTTGGCCATGGGTGGCAAGATCCTTTGGAAAATGATAAGTGGTAAAACCACTTGGAGCTCAAAATCCCTAAGGACAAAATACTTCTGTGGTCACAAAGAGAGGTGTCTTGATCACCCCCCCGGACTAGGAAAGGCTCACCTATTCTTTCTCTTTGTCTTAAATCCATTGATCTGATCACCTCCAATCTCACTTGGATTCTAGGGAATGGCTCCAAAATCAAGTTCTGGGATGACTCCATTCTAGGGAAGCCCCCTTTAAAACCCTTGGAAGAGATGGACAACATCAAAAATTCGCTCCACTCAAATAGCAAAGTCACCCTCTGGGACTTATCTATTTGGAATTCGGATGACTCTTGGGCTAAGTGGGACCTGGGGGATGTCCTGCAAGAACTAGAATGTGAAGCTCGTTCCCTTTTGGATGCTCTTCAAGGGCTTACCCCCTTCTCTACCAAGAAGAAGGACAAAAGAGGCTGGGATTCTTCATCTGGCCTTTACACTGCAGCTATTGGATACGCAGCCTTACAAGCCATTCCTTGGGTTGCCCCAAACCCCATTGTGTGGAGAAACCTCTGGCTTCATCCCTCCCTCCCCAAAATTGATCTCTTCTACTGGTCCCTCCTACATGATAGTATTTTGTCCTGGGACAACCTTGTAAAAAGAGGTTGGGAAGGGCCCTCACATTGCCCTCTTTGTTTCTACCATGAGGAAACCTCGATCCACCTTTTTATTCAATGCCCCTTTGCTTTAGATCTGTGGAATATCTTTCTTGATCAGTTGAATCTGACCCTTCCCCCTTCTGTCACCTGTTTGTTTGCCTCCTGGCCTGAAATTGCTCCCTTCTCCCTTTCCAAGTTGAAGTTGTTAAAGCAGTGCTAGATGTGGGTTCCAAAAATCCTCTGCTGGAAATTGTGGCTAGAACGTAATAACAGAATCTTCAGGGATATGGCAGGGACACTGGCCCAAGTTGCGATCAAAGTAAATTCGATGCTAGGAGAGCTGGTAGTTTCTAATACTAAAATCACCAATGAGATTACCCCGGACAAAGAAGAGTACAGCTGGTTTCAAGGACTAGAACCCTCCCTCCTAGCCATAACCAAGAATACTTCAAAGCATTACTCTCCATGGAAAATTAGGTTGTAGGAGCAAGAGTTCATAAAGTGGAGATCTTCTCTGAAGGAGCACATTCTGCATGTGGATGGGGCCTCGAAAGGGAATCCCAGACCCGCAGGAAGTGGGGGGGTCTTGCTAGACTATTCAGGGAAAATTGTCCTCAATTTCTCTTGGGGATTGGGTCAAAATACTAATAACATAGCTGAAATTCTCACCATTTGGCAAGGTATGAATCAAGCTAGAATATTATCCATCAAGAAGCTGGCTATCATAGGTGATTCCAGAATCATCATTCAGGCTCTCAATATGAAGAAGGCCCCTAATAACATGGGATTGGCCTACTACCACACGAAGGTAATAGCCCAGATGAAAGATTTTGAAGAAGTTAAATTCTATCACGTCCTTAGAAATATTAACCAGATGGCGGATCATGAAGCCAATATAGGTGCCTCCCTGAGAAAGGGAATTATCTTCGTCAATGGAATAAAAAATCACGAGCCTATCCCTTAGTGATCATGGAGAGTTTTCTAATACGATTTCTCTTATCAAGAAAAAGAGAAGACTGAGTTTAGACAGAGAAGAATCCAAAGCGCAGGCGTGGAGATTGAGGCAGTCGAGGAGATGGAAGTACATGAGCAAGACATAACATGGTCAGAGCCCTTCACATGGCTCTTGCTCTGCTAGTACCGGCTCAGCGACCAAGGAGAATAGCCTCCAATTGACGCCCTCCAGAGAGCCGCGTATCCAACAAGGAAAATATGAGGAAATCGCTGAAAATCGGATCAAGGCACTAAGGAAAAGGAAGGATCGGGGCTATATCAGGAAGCTCACACCCAATGCCATCTACAATTTTCTATGTCAAACAATGAAGGTAACATTGGGTTGCTATCAAAATGCACGCAGGGGTCACGATAGATCGCTGGTCGAGCTAAGCAATGGATGCAAGCTCGTCCTCCAATTTCGAGGCAAGACTCACCCAAATTCAGATCGACCTGGACGAAGTGAAGAACGCAGTACACAGGTTGGAGACAAAGCAGATCAGAATGCAAAAAACTGGAACAAGTCATTAGGAATGCATGAACTAGGAGCTCAAAGAACTCAGGGAGGAAATATTCGAAGACAATATGACGAGTATGAAGGATCTGGCCAACGTCTCAGGAGGCATAGGCAATAGGATGGCAGAGTTAGAGAAAAAGGTAGAAGCACTACTCAAGGAGCATGGAAAGACTCCAAAGATAGAATGCTGAGGCATGCACATAGCCAAACTGAGTCGAATTCCCTCCTCTCTGCTCAGTTTTACCCATGAAAAACAAGTTTTCTTTACTATGTATGCGTTATTATGAATTTCTATGTCTGTTTAGCAAAGTCCAGAAGTTTTGTAAATATGTTAGTATAACTATGCCTGTATCACTGGATATAATGCATATGCTACATCAGAATTACTGTTTGTAACGTTGCCTTGTAACTGTTTAGCCAGAAATTAATATAAAAGGCCCATAATTGTTTTAATAAAAAAAAAAAACATGGCGAAATTTTGTGTGCATGCTTGTCAACCAAATGGGAATGTAAATCTATGATTGAATTTTAATTCTGAGAAATTGGTCAAAAGTGAAACTCGATAGTGCAGTTTCACTAAGGTTAGGCTTAAAGGCGGTGAAAATAGCTCATAACGTCGTGAAAGTTGGTGTCTAGGCTTGTCTATCAAATGGGACTCCAAATATATTATCCAATTTCAATTACAATAAATTTCCCAAAATTGAATTCTAAGCTATTTTGACCCCCTTTAAGCCCAACCCTAGCGATACCGCACAATGGAATTTCACCCCCTTTGTGTGTTTTTACTATCGTTGGGTTTAAAAAGTGTCTAAATAACTCATAACATGGTGTAATATTGAATGGATGCTTGTCTACCAAATGGTCATCTAAATCTATGATCAAATTTTAATTTTGGAGAAATTGGTCTAAAGTGAAACTCCATTGTGCGGTTTCGCTAAGGTTGGGGTTCAAGGGGGTGAAATAGCTTGGAACGTCATGAAAGTTGGTGTGCACTCATGCCTATCAAATGGGCATTCAATTTTTATTTTCAAATCTCAATTCCAAGAAATCACTCAAAATTGAAACTCCGTCGTACGGTTTCGATAGGGTTGGGATAAAAGGGGTCAAAACAAATCCAAATGTTGTGAAAGTTAGCGTGCAAGATTGCTATCCAATGCACATCCAAATCTATGATCAAATTTTAATTAAGGGAAATTGGTCAAAAGAGAAACTTCGTCATGTGGTCCAACTAAGGTTTGGCTTAAATGGGGTGAAAATAGCTCAGGACATCTCGAAAGTTGGCATCCACACTTGTCTTTGAATTGTACATCCAAATAAATGGTCAAATTTCAATTCCAAGAAATTGGTTAAAAGTGAAACTCCACTGTGTGATTTCACTAGGGTTGGGTTTAAAGAGAGTCTAAATAACTCGAAACATTGTGAAAGTGGGCGTGCATGCTTGTTTATCAAAAGGGCATCCAAATCTACGATCAAATTTCAATTTCGAGAAGTTAGTCAAAATAGAAATTTTGTCATGCGATTTCACTATGGTTTGGCTTAAACAAGGTATAAATACCTCTGAAAAATGGTGAAAGCTAGTGTGCATGCTTGTCTACCAAATCGTTATCTAAATCTATGATCAAATTTTAATTCTGACAAATTGGTCAAAAGTGAAACTTCATCGTGTGGTTTCACTATGGCTAGGCTTAAATGGGGTTAAAATAGCTCAAAACATCGCAAACGTTGCCCTGCATGGTTGTCTATCAAATGGGCATCCAAATCTATGATCAAATTTAAATTCCATGAAATTGGTCAAAAGTGAAACTTCGTCGTGCAGTTTCTCTAGGATTGAGTTTAAAAGGGGTCAAAATAGCTCGAGCGTTGCAAAAGTTGGCATGCATGCTTGTCAATCTATGTTCATTTAAATATATGATCAGATTTTAATTCCAAGAAATCGGTCAAAAGTGAAACTTCGTCGTGCTATTTTGCTATGGTATGGCTTAAATGGGGTGAAATTAGCTCAAAACGTCACGAAATTTGGCGTGCACGCTTGCCTATGAAATGGACATCCAAATAAATGACCAAAACTTAATTCTAATAAATTAATCAAAAGTGAAACTCCTTCATGCAGTTTCGTAAGTGTTGGACTTAAAGGGGGTCAAAATAGCTAGGAACGTTGTGAAAGTTGGCATGCATATAACTCTATAATCAAATTTTAATTCTGAGAAATTGGTCAAAAGTGAAACTCCATCATTCGGTTTCTCAAAGGTTTGGCTTAAAAGGGCGTAAAAATAAGTTAGAACATCACAAAAGTTGGCGCGCACACTTGTCCATCAAATGGGTATCCAAATCTATGATCAAATTTCAATTCAGAGAAATAGGTCAAAAGTGAAACAATTTCATGCATTTTTGCTAGGGTTGGGTTTAAAAGGGATCTAAATTGCTCCAAACATGGCAGAAGTTGTAGTGCATGCTTGTCTGCCAAATTATCATCAAATTCTATGATCAAATTTTAATTCTAATAAATTGGTCTAAGTGAAACTTTGTCATGCAGTTTTGCTAAGGTTGGGCTTAAAGGGGGTGAAAATAACTTGGAGCATTGTGAAAGTTGGTGCACACACTTGTCTATCAAATGGGCATCCAAATCTATGTTCAAATTTCAATTCGAAGAAATTGGTCAAAAGTGAAACTATGTTGTGTGTTTTCACTAGGGTTGGGTTTAAAAGAAGTCTAACTATCTCCGAACATGGTAGAAGTTGGAATGCTTGTCTACACAATAGTCATCTAAATCTATGATCAACTTTTAATTTCGAGAAATTGGTCTAAAGTGAAACTTCGTTATGCAATTTTGCTAAGGTTGGGATTAAAGGGGATGAAAATAGATTGAATATCAAAAAATTTGGTGTGCTTTCTTCTTTATCAAATGGGCATGTGAATCTATTATCAAATTTCAATTTCAAGAAATTGTTCAAAATTGAAACTCTGTCATGCAGTTTCGCTAGAGTTGGGCTTAAACAGGGTCAAAATAGCTCGGAACGTTGCGAAATTGGGCATGCACGCTTATTTATCAAATGATCATCTAAATATATGATTAAATTGTTGTGAAAGTTGGCGTGCATGCTTTTCTATCAATTGAGCGTCCAAATCTATGATTAGATTTCAATACTAAGAAATTGCTCAAAAGTGAAACCTTCGTCGTGCGTTTTTGCTAGGGTTGGGCTTAATGGCCCAAATAGTTCAAAATATTTCAAAAGTTGCAAGCATGCTTTTCTATGAAATAAGCATGCAAATATATGATCAAACATCAATTCAGAGAAATTGGTCAAAAGTGAAACTATGTTGTGTGGTTTCATTAGGGTTGGCCATAAAGGGGGTCAAAATAGCTCGAAATGTTGTGAACATTGGCGTGCACACTCGTCTATCAAATGGGAATCCAAATCTATGATCATATTTAAATTTCAATAAGTTGGTCAAAAGTGAAACTCGTCACCCAGTTTCTCTAGGGTTTGGCTTAAAGGAGCCAGAAATAACTCCAAACATGGTGAAAGTTAGCATTCACTCTTGTCTACTAAATGGGCATCTAAATCTATGATTAAATTTTAATTCTGAGAAACTGGTCAAAAGTGAAATTTCATCACGCGGTTTCTCCAAGGTTGGCCATAAGGGGGTTGAAAATAGCTTGGAACACCACAAAAGTTGGCGTGCATGCTTTTCAATGAAATGGGCATC
The DNA here is from genome assembly GCA_001517045.1 of Pseudotsuga menziesii. Taxonomy (NCBI): domain Eukaryota; kingdom Viridiplantae; phylum Streptophyta; class Pinopsida; order Pinales; family Pinaceae; genus Pseudotsuga; species Pseudotsuga menziesii. Next base: position 818,575 of record LPNX010272199.1, on the reverse strand, counting down.
CAAATGAACGATCACATTTCAATTCCAAGAAATTGCTAAAAAGTGAAACTTTGTCGTGTGGTATCCATAGTGTTGGGTTTAAAGGGTTAAAAGTAGCTCAGAATGTTAAAAACGTTGGCGTATATTCTTGTTTATCCCACGTGCATCCAAATTTATGATCAAATTTTAATTTCAATAAATTAGTCAAAGGATAAACTCCATTCTGGGGTTTCGCTAAGGTTTGGCTTAAAGGAGGTGAGAATAGCTCTGAACATTGTAAAAGTTGGCATGCACAATTATCTACTGAATGGGCATTTAAATATATGATCAAATTTTAATTCTGAGAAATTTGTCAAATGTGAAACTTCGTCGTGTGGTTTCACAAAGGTTGGGTTTGAAGGAGTTGAAATTAAATTGGAACATTGCTAAAGTTGGCCTGCATGTCTATCAAACAGGTATGCAAAGCTATAATCAAATTTCAATTCCAAAAAGATAGTTGATATTGAAACTTCGTCGTGCAGTTTCAGTAGTGTTTGGCTTAAAGGAGGTGAACATAGCTATGAACATCATGAAATTTGGTGAGCACACTTATCTACCAAATGGTCATCAAATTTTAATTCCAAGAAATTGGTAAAAAATGAAACTTTGTCATGCGATTTCACTAAGTTTTGGCTTAAAAGGGGTGAAAACAGTTCGTGACATCATGAATTTGGTGTCCATGCTTGTCTATCAAAAGGGCATCCAAATCTATGATCAAATTTAAATTCCAAGAAATTGTTCACAAGTGAAACTTTGTTGCACGGATTCGCTAGCATTGATCTTAAACGAGGTCAAAATAGCTTGGAACGTTGCAAAAGTTGGTGTGCACGCTTGTCTATCAAACGGGCAACCAAATCTATCATCAAGTTTTAGTTTCGAAAAGTTGTTCAAAAGTGAATCTCCACCATGCGACTTCCCTAGGATTTGGCTTAAATGAGGTGAAAATAGCTCTTAACATGGTGAAAGTTTGTGTGCACGCTTGTCTACCAAATGGGAATCTAAATCTATGACTGAATTTTAATTCTGAGAAATTGGTAAAAAGTGAAACTCGATATTGCAGTTTCATTGAGGTTGGGCTTAAAGGGGGTGAAAATAGCTCATAACGCCGTGAAAGTTGGTGTCGAGGCTTATTTATCAAATGGAACTCCAAATCTATTATCCAATTTCAATTACGAGAAATTGCTCAAAATTGAATTCTAAGCTATTTTGACCCCCTTTAAGCCCAACTGTAGTGATACTGCACAATGGAGTTTCGCCGCCTTCGTGTGTTTTTACTATGGCTGGGTTTAAAAAGTGTCTAAATAATTATGAACATGGTGTAAGTTTGAATGCATGCTTGTCTACCAAATGGTCATCTAAATCTATGATCAAATTTTAATTTTCGAGAAATTGGTCTAAAGTGAAACTCCATCGTACGGTTTCGATAGGGTTGGGATTAAAGGGGTCAAAACAGATCCAAATGTTGTTAAAGTTGTGTGCAACCTTGTTATCCAATGCGCATCCAAATCTATGATCAAATTTCAATTATGAGAAGTTGGTCAAATGTGAAACTTTGTCATGTGGGTTTGCTAGGGTTTGGCTTAAAGGAGGTGAAAATAGCTATGAACATCATGAAACTTGGTGTGCACTCTTATATACCAAATGGGCATCTAAATCTATGATCAAATTTTAATTAAGGGAAATTGGTCAAAAGAGAAACTTCGTCATGTGGTCCAGCGAAGGTTTGGCTTAAATGGGGTGAAAATTGCTCAAGACATCGCGAAAGTTGGCGTCCATGCTTATCTTTGAATTGTGCATCCAAATAAATGGTCGAATTTCAATTCCAAGAAATTGATTAAAAGTGAAACTCAACTGTGTGATTTCACTAGGGTTGGGTTTAAAGAGAGTCAAAATAACTCAAAATGTTGCGAAAGTGGGCATGCACACTTGTCTATCAAACGGGCATCCAAATCTTAGATCAAATTTCAATTTCAAGAAGTTAGTCAAAAGAGAAACTTTGTCATGCGGTTTTGCTATGGTTTGGCTTAAAAGAGGTATAAATACCTCTGAGAAATGGTGAAAGTTAGCATGCATGCTTGTCTACCAAATGGTCATCTAAATCTATGATCACATTTTAATTCCAACAAATTGGTCAAAAGTGAAACTTCATCATGCAGTTTCTCTATGGTTGGGCTTAAATGGGGTGAAAATAGCTCAAAACATCACAAACGTTGGCCTGCATGCTTGTCTATCAAATGGGCATCGAAATCTATGATCAAATTTCAATTCCATGAAATTGATCAAAAGTGAAACTTTGTCGTGCTGTTTCTCTAGGGTTGGGTTTAAAAGGGGTCCAAATAGCTTGAGCATTGCGAAAGTTGGCATGCATGCTTGTCAATCTATGATCAAATTTTAATTCCAAGAAATCGGTCAAAAACGAAACTTCGTCATGCTATTTTGCTATGGTATGGCTTAAATGGGGTGAAGTTAGCTGAAAATGTCGCAAAATTAAGCGTGCACGATTGCTTATGAAATGGACATCCAAATCAACGATCAAATTTAATTTTGAGAAACTGATCAAAAGTGAAACTCCGTCATGCAGTTTCGTAAGTGTTGGAGTTAAAGGGGGTCAAAATAGCTAAGAACGTTGCGAAAGTTGGTGTGCATATAAATCTATAATCAAATTTTAATTTCGAGAAATTGGTCAAAAGTGAAACTCCGTCATTCAGTTTCTCAAAGGTTTGTCTTAAAGGGGGTGAAAATAAATTAGAACATTAGAAAAGTTGGCGTGCACACTTGTCCATCAAATGGGCATCCAAATGTATGATCAAATTTCAATAAAGAGAAATAGGTCAAAAGTGAAACCATTCCGTGCATTTTTGCTAGGGTTGGGTTTAAAAGGGGTCGAAATTGCTCCAAACATGGTGGAATTTGTAGTGCATGCTTGTCTGCCAAATTGTCATCAAAATCTATGATCAAATTTTAATTTTGAGAACATCACAAAAGTTGGCGTTCACACTTGTCTATCAAATGGGCATCCAAATCTATGTTAAAATTTAAATTCGAAGAAATTGGTCAAATGTGAAACTCTATTGTGTGTTTTCACTAGGGTCAAATTTAAAATAAGTCTAAATATCTCCGAACATGGTAGAATTTGGAGTGCATGCATGTCTACCAAATAGTCATCTAAATCTTTGATCAACTTTTAATTTCAAGAAATTGCTCTAAAGTGAAACTTCGTTATGCAGTTTCACTAAGGTTGGGATTAAAGGGGATGAATCTAGCTTAGAACATTGCAAAATTTGGCATGCTTTCTTGTTTATCAAATGGGCATGTGAATCTATGATCAAATTTCAATTTCAAGATATTTTTCAAAAGTCAAACTCCGTCATGTAGTTTTGCTAGAGTTGGGCTTAAATGGGGTCAAAATAGCTTGAAACGTTGTGAAACTTGGTGTGCATGCTTGTTTATCAAATGATCATCTAAATCTATGATTAAATTGTCGTGAAAGTTGGCATGCATTCTTTTCTATTAATTGGGCATCCAAATCTATGATTAAATTTCAATACTAAGAAATTTCTCAAAAGTGAAACCTCCATCGTGCGTTTTCGCTAGGGTTGGGCTTAACAGTCAAAATAGCTCAAAATATTTCAAAAGTTGGTGTGCATGCTTTTCTATGAAATGAGCATGAAAATATATGATCAAACATCAATTCAGATAAATTGGTCAAAAGTGAAACTATGTTGTGAAGTTTCTTTAGGGTTAGGCATAAAGGGGGTCAAAATAGCTCGAAATGTTGTGAAAGTTGGCATGCACACATGTCTATCAAATGGGCATCCAAATCTATGATCAAATTTAAATTTCAACAAGTTGGTCAAAAGTGAAACTCATCGCCAAGTTTCGCTAGGGTTTGGCTTAAAGGAGGCGGAAATAACTTTGAACATGGCAAAAGTTGGCATTCACTCTTGTCTACCAAATGGGCATCTAAATTTATGATTAAATTTTAATTCTGAGAAATTGGTCAAAAGTGAAATTTCATCGTACGCTTTCGCCAAGGTTGGCCTTAAGAGGGTTGAAAATAGCTTGGAACACCACAGAAGTTGGTGTGCATGCTTTTATATGAAATGTGGAACCAAATCAACCATCACATTTCAATTCCAAGAAATTGCTCAAAAATGAAACTCCGTCATGTCGTTTCCCTAGTGCTGGGTTTAAAGGTTTAAAAGTAGCTCAGAATGTTAAAAACGTTGGCGTGTATTCTTGCCTATCGCATGTGCATCCAAATTTATGATGAAATTTTAATTTTGAGAAATTAGTCAAAAGATAAACTCCATTCCGCGGTTTCGCTAATGTTTGGCTTCAAGGAGGTGAGAATAGCTCTAAACATCATAAAAGTTGGCATGCACTCTTATCTACCGAATGTGCGTCTAAATATATGATCAAGGTTTAATTCTGAGAAATTGGTCAAATGTCAAACTCCGTCGTGTGGTTTCACAAAGGTTGGGCTTAAAGGAGTTGAAATTAAATTGGAACATTGCTAAAGTTGGCCTGCATGTCTGTCAAATGGGTATCCAAAGCTATAATCAAATTTCAATTCTAAGAAGATAGTCAATATTGAAACTCCATCATGCGGTTTCACTAGTGTTTGGCTTAAATTAGGTGAACATAGCTATGAACACTGTGAAATTTGGTGAGCACTCTTATCTACCAAATGGTCATCAAATTTTAATTCCAAGAAATTGGTCAAAAATGAAACTTCGTTATGCGATTTCACTAAGTTTTGGAAAGGGGTGAAAATAGTTCATGACATCATGAATTTGGTGTGCATGTTTGTCTATCAAATGGGCATCCAAATCTATGATCAAATTTCAATTCCAAGAAACTGTTCACAAGTGAAACTTCGTTGCATGGTTTCACCTAGGATACGAATAATATTTCGACGAGTGATACTAGGAGTATTAAAGAAAAAAACCTGGGAGTTTTGCACATTGACTTCCAAACTAGAGACATTACCAAACTGACCCAAGCACTTCTGAAAGCTAGAGGCTTCCTGGACAGAGGTATATCCCATAAGCATAGTATCATCAACAAATTGTTGGTGAGAATGACTAGCTCCATCTGGAGTTCCACATAAACCTCTTATAGAATTCGCATCCTTTGCAGTAGAAATAGATCGTCCCAGATATTCAGCCATAAGAATAAACAGAAAAGGAGATAGAGGATCCCCTTGACGGATACCATGAGTAGGAGTTATGATGCCTGAAGGAACCCCATTAACTAAAATTGAGAAAAAGGCCGATGAGATCAAATTCATAATCTAGTTAACCCAGGCCATACTAAAACCAAATGCTACAAACATTTTCCTGATAAATTGCCAGTTAAGTTTTCATCAGCTTTGGCAATGTCAATCTTAACTAACATGCCCGGCATCTTTTTTAGTTTGATGGAGTGTAAGATTTCATGTACAAGAATAATCCCATCTAAAATTTGGTGCCCCTCCACAAACCCTGATTACTCTGATGAGATTAGAGAAGGTAGAATAGGTTTTAAATGATTAGTAATTACCTTGGTTATAATTTTATAAATCACATTACAGAGGTTGATAGGACGAAAATTATTAGGTGAATCAGCACCCTCAATTTTAGGAATCGAAGTTAAAAAAAATAGCATTTAAGGTTGAAAGAATACGCCCAGAAACTTGAGATTGTTCTACAATATTCCAAACATCAATTTTAACCTCATGCTCTAAGGCTGGACCGGTCTCTGGTGGGGCAGCTCGATGGTGGCTGAGTTAGATGGTGATTCGCTGCCTAATTTTTTATCAGATGCCTTCGAACGGCTAATCGCCAATCACAACAAACGATCTAGTAAAGGAGACCTCCCGAAGTTTGTTAAAAGAATTGAACATGTGCCGGAGGTTGGCCTCCCCCCGGAAGAAATGATTCAAGTTTCCATTTCCCAAGCAGATCGAGCTCTAATTGGGTAATTCAAAGGGCTCTATCCCTCACCAAAAACTACTGACAGCTGGGTCCAAAGAAACTGGTGACCTCTAATTTCCAAAAATGTAGCCTCCTACTCCACCGGAAGGGGATACTTCCTATTCGACTTCAAATCCAAAGAAGACAAAGACTTAATTTTTAGGAATGTGCCCTACTTCATAGGGCCACAAGGCATCTATCTCAATGGGTGGACTCCATACTTTGATCCTGAAGCCGACACCCCCAAAGCTGTGCCAGTCTGGGTTAGACTGCCCAATATCCCTATGCACTGTTGGAATCCCAAATCCCTACATGCTATAGGGAACACTCTGGGGAAATACATTGACATGGCTAGCCCAAAGGATCAATACTCCTATGCCCACATTTGCATTGAGGTCGATATCGAAGCTATACTGCCAGAAGCTATGAATTTAATAGTGGGGAATTGGTCCCATTTCCAAAAACTGGACTACGAACAGCTCCCCTTCAAATGCAGAGGATTCCATGAATACGGGCACTTCATTCAAAACTGCCCTAAAAATACTGAGATCCAACAAGAAAAGGTGGAAGGATGGCATAGGGTGGACAGATCCAAATCTAAGAATCAATCTAGAGGGGCCCCTAAGAAGAGTGAGGGGAACAAAGAAGATAGAGTTAGTCCATTTGAAAGAATTCAAGAGCCCTCAAAGACTATAGAAACTACAGAAGCAAGGGGTGACACTAATGATGCAGAAGATAGATCTAGTTATGAAGAAAGTAAGGATCCAGAAGCAGTCCTCTCAGATCAAGCGAAAGACAATGAGGAAGGAACAACAGGAACAAAAGAAGGAGACAATCTAGGGAAATCTGAAGAAGAACTTGAATCGAAAGAAGAAGAAGAGGAGGAAGGGGAAATTGAAATTACTACTCCAAGAATGACCAAAACTAAAGGAAGGAAACCCAAGAAAGAATTAAGGGAGCAAGCCACATACAAGGATAAGTTACAAGGCTCCTAGTTAACCCTGGAAAAGTTGTTGAAAAATCCAAGAAACACTCACCAGCATGGGAATGCCCTGAAAGGGATGCCTACGGCCTCTAAAAGTAAGTAATGAAGGTACTTTCCTGGAACTGCAAAGGGCTTAGAAGTAAATTCAAGGAAGAAGCTATGCTATATCTAATATCTCTTCACCAAGCGGACATCTTTCTGATCCAGGAAACCAAGATGGAGGAAGCTGCATTCCTCCAAGTTAGTAAAAAATTTTGGAAAAAAAGGGTACCGCTACATTAAGCTCTAGGGGAGCCTCCGGGGGCATAGGAACTCTCTGGGACGATAAGAAATTTGAGGTTGTGGACATCAAGAACAACACTCATTGGATCCTCACCCTGCTAAGGCAAAGAGACTCTAACACTCTCGTAAGTATATTCAATATATATGCACTTAATTCTTATGTCGAAAAAATAAATTGATGGACTCTACTCCGTGAGGAAAGGAGTAATTTGCAAGGCAATGTTATTCTGGCCGGGGACCTAAATGTCACCCTCAGCCAAGATAAAAAGAGAGGGGACTCTCAGACCAGATACCCCATTAAAGAAATTGTGGAAGAGACCATCATGGCCTGGGATCTCATTGACATTAAGCCAACTATAGGGAAATACACATGGAATAATAGGAGGATTAGTCCTTCTCACATTGCTGCTAGACTTGATCGATTCTTGGTCCAGGACACCTTTCTCCTGCTGGGCCTAAATATGACATCCAAAATCTTACCTTTTGGAGGCTCGGATCATAAGCCTATTCTCCTGGAGATGGTGAATGATAAAAATCTGGGCCCTATCCCGTTCAGATTTAACCCCATGTGGGCCAACCATGTTGAGTTTCTAAAGATCGTTGTTGACTCCTGGGCTCAACCGGTTACAGGGTCTCCCTTCTTTGTTTGGCAGGAGAAATTGAGAAGGCTCATTTGAAGAGCTGGGCCAAGTCGATACCTCCTCCAAATTACATCAAAATCTAAGCTGCCCTCGTGCTAGAGTCCCACCAGGCTGATATGGAGGACAAACTCGTGACTCATGATGACATTCAAATGGAGACTAAACTACAATTGAACCTTCACATGGCTTGTAGAAAAGAGGCTGAATGGTGGCGACTAAAATCAAGATGTAAATGGTTGAAGGATGGTGAGAGGAACTTCGTCTACTTCCACAAACTGATTGAGGCTAGGAAAAGCCATAAAATCCAGACCAATGACAGGGCAATCAGCAACTTTGATGAAATTAAATCTGAAGCAACTAGATACTTCAGCGACTTGTTAACTGACCAGCCCATTACAAATGATGTCCAACTACTGAATCTGGTCTCCATGACAGTAAAGAGTAAAGACAATGATAATCTGAATAAATCCATCACATTGGAAGAGATTAAAGAAGCGATCGATAATATGGAGGAGGATAGAGCCCCTGGCCCAGATGGGTATAATGCCAATTTCATTACAATCTGCTGGGATACTATAAAAAAAGATTTATTAAAAAGGGTCAGTAAATCTCAGAAGTGTGGCAAAATTGGAGGCAGTACGAATTCTACCTTTTTGGCTCTCCTCCCCAAAGAGAAAGAAGCCAATTCTTTTGACAGGTTTCGGCCAATATCCCTGTGTAACATAGGATATAAAATTATTACTAAGATCATGGCCTCCAGATTAAAACATATACTGCCAAATATTATCCCAGAGAACCAAGGAGGATTTGTTAAAGGAACGAAGATTTGGGATAATATCATTTTAGTGCAAGAAGCCATCCACTCTAGCCTAAAGAATGGAGACAAAGGAATGGTGGTGAAACTCGATCTGTCAAATGCTTTTGATAGAGTCAGCCATCCATTCCTATTTCAAGTAATGTTGAGATTTGGATTTTCTCCTGAATTTGTCTCTTGGGTTAAGGCCTGTATCCGGAAGCCATGGATTTCCCCTCTCACCAACAAAATAGCTGCTCCATTCTTTTAAGCTTCGAGAGGACTGAGGCAAGGGTGCCCGCTCTCGCCTCTGCTTTACGCCATCCAGGCTTCAATACTTAGTTTTCAATTGGAAAACTCCAGGCAAGAGCAGGAGCTCTTAGGCATAAGGCTGGCTAGAGGGATTAAAGATATCAACCATGTGTAATTTGTCGATGATACCATCTTAATGGGAGGAGCTAGTTAGATTATAGCACGTCGATTCAAGACTGAATTGAACTGTTACTGCCTGGCCTCAAGAAGTAAAATCAACCTAAGGAAGAGTCAAATCTTCAGTTGGAATATAAATCCTAGGGAAATGTTAGATATCTCTCGGATACTAAATATGGATGGAGCTGTTAGTTGGGATTCCTTCAAATATCTAGGGGTCCCTATTTTCAAACTTAAATCTAAGTGTTCAGCTTGGAATCCTATTGTGGAAAAAATTGAAAGGAAAATCACGGGATGAGGGCCAACATGGTTAAATCTAGCTGGGAAGGTAGTGTTAATCAAAGCTGTCTTGAACAACTAACTGCTTTACCAGTGCTCCCTTCTTCTTGCTCCTGTCAAAATTATAAATCAAATTGAGGGTCAAAATTGAAACTCCGTTGTATGGTTTCGATAGGTTTGGGATTAAAGGGGTCAAAACAGATCCAAATGTCGTGAAATTCGGTGTGCAAGCTTGTTATCCAACACGCATCCAAATCTATGATCAGATTTCAATTCTGAAAATTTGGTCAAATGTTAAACTTTCTCATGCGGGTTTGCTAGGGTTTGGCTTAAAGGAGATGAAAATAGTTCTGAACATCATGAAACTTAGCATGCCCTCTTATATACCAAATGGGCATCTAAATCTATGATCAAATTTTAATCAAGGGAAATTGGTCAAAAGAGAAACTTCGTCGTGTGGTCCAGCTAAGGTTTGGGTTAAATGGGGTGAAAATAGCTTAGGACATCGCAAATGTTAGTGTCCATGCTTGTCTTTGAATTATGCATCCAAATAAATGGTCAAAATTTAATTCCAATAAATTGGTTAAAAGTGAAACTCCACTGTGTGATTTCACTAGGGTTGGGTTTAAAGAGAGTCAATTGCGAAAGTGGGCGTGCACACTTGTGTATCAAACGGGCATCCAAATATATGATCAAATTTCAATTTCGAGAAGTTAGTCAAAAGAAAAACTTTGTCGTACGGTTTCGCCATGGTTTGGCTTAAAGGAGGTATAAATACCTCTAAAAAATGGTGAAAGTTAGCGTGCATGCTTGTCTACAAAATGGTCATCAAATCTATGATCAAATCTTAATTCTGACAAATTGCTCAAAAGTGAAACTTCATCATGCGGTTTCGCTATGGTTGGGCTTAAATGGGGTGAAAATAGCTCAAAACATTGCAAATGTTGGCCCACATGCTTGTCTATCAAATGGGCATCCAAATCTATGATCAAATTTCAATTCTGTGAAATTGGTCTAAGTGAAAATTTGTGATGCAGTTTTGCTAAGGTTGGGCTTCAAGGGGCTGAAAATAACTGGGAACATCACGAAAGTTGGCGTGCACACTTGTCTATCAAATGGGCATCCAAATCTATGTTCAAATTTCAATTCGAAGAAACTAGTCAAAAGTGAAACTCTGTTGTGTGTTTTCACTAGGGTTGGGTTTAAAAGAAGTCTAAATAGCTTTGAACATGGAAAACATTGGAGTGCATGCTTGTCTACCAAATGGCCATCTAAATCTATGCTCAACTTTTAATTTCGAGAAATTGGTCTAAAGTGAAACTTCGTTATGCGGTTTCGCTAAGGTTGGGCTTAAAGGGGATGAAAATAGCTCAGATCATCGTGAAATTTGGCGTGCTTTCTTGTTTATCAAATCGGCATGTGATGCTATGATCAAACTTCAATTTCAAGAAATTGTACAAAAGTGAAACTCCATCATGCAGTTTCCCTAGAGTTGGGCTTAAACGGGGTCAAAAAATCTCGAAACGTTGTGAAAGTTGGCGTGCACGCTTGTTTATCAAATGATCATCTAAATCTATGATTAAATTGTCATGAAAGTTTGCACGCATGCTTGTCTATCAGTTGGGCATCCAAATCGATGATTAAATTTCAATACTAAGAAATTGCTCAAAAGTCAAACCTCCGTCATGCATTTTCACTAGGGTTGGGCTTAATGGTCCAAATAGATTAAAATATTTCAAAAGTTGGTGTGCATGCTTTTCTATGAAATGACCATGCAAATATATGATCAAGCATCAATTTAGAGAAATTGGTCGAAAGTGAATCTATGTGGTGCGGTTCCATTAGGGTTACACATAAAGGGGGTCAAAATAGCTCGAAATGTTGTGAAAGTTGGCATGCACAAAAGTCTATCGAACGGGCATCCAAATCTATGATCAAATTTAAATTTCAAAAAGTTGGTCAAAACTAAAACTCGTCACCCGGTTTCACTAGGGTTTGGCTTAAAGCAAGCGGAAATAACTCTGAACATGGTGAAATTTGGCATTCACTCTTCTCTACCAAATGGGCATCTAAATCTATGATTAAATTTTAATTTTGAGCAATTGGTTGAAAGTGAAATTTCATTGTGCAGTTTCACTAAGGTTGGCCTGAAGGGGGTTGAAAATAGCTTGGAACACCACAAAAGTTGGCGTGTATGATTTTCTATGAAATGGGCATCCAAATCAACGATCACATTTCATTTCCAAGAAATTGCTCAAAAGTGAAACTCTGTCATGTGGTTTCCCTAGTGTTGGGTTTAAAGGGTTAAAAGTAGCTCAAAATGTTAAAAACATTGGCATGTATGCTTGTTTATCCCATGTGCATCCAAATTTATGATCGAATTTTAATTTTGAGAAATTAGTCAAAAGATAAACTCCATTCCGCGGTTTCGCTAAGGTTTGGCATAAAGGAGGTGAGAATATCTCTAAACATCATAAAAGTTGGCATGCACTCTTATCTACTGAATGGGCATCTAAATATATGATCAAATTTTAATTCTGAGAAATTGGTCAAATGTGACACTTTGTTGTACGGTTTCGCAAAGGTTGGGTTTAAAGAAGTTGAAATTAAATTGGAACATTGCTAGAGTTGGCCTACATGTCTACCAAACGGGTATGCAAAGCTATAATCAAATTTCAATTCCAAGAAGATAGTCAATATTGAAACTGCGTCGGTTTCACTAGTGTTCGGCTTAAAGGAGGTGAACATAACTATGAACATCATGAATTTTGGTGAGCACTCTTATCTACCAAATTGTCATCAAATTTTAATTCCAAGAAATTGGTCAAAACTAAAACTTCATCATGTGATTTCACTAAGTTTTGGCTTAAAAAGGGTGAAAATAGTTCGTGACATCACGTATTTAGTTTCCATGCTTGTCTATCAAATGGGCATCCAAATCTATGATCAAATTTCAATTCCAAGAAACTGTTCACAAGTGAAAATTCATTACATGGTTTCGCTAGCGTTGACCTTAAACGAGGTCAAAATAGCTTGGAATGTTGTGAAAGTTGGTGTGCACGCTTGTCTATCAAATGGGCAACCAAATCTATCATCAAGTATTAGTTTTGAGAAGCTGTTAAAAAGTGAATCTCCGCCATGCAACTTTCCTAGGGTTTGGCTTAAAGGAGGTGAAAATAGCTCTTAACATGCTGAAAGTTTTCATGCACGCTTGTCTACCAAATGGAAATCTAAATCTATGATTGAATTTTAATTCTGAGAAATTAGTCAAAAGTGAAACTCGATAGTCTAGTTTCACTAAGGTTGGGGTTAAAGGGAGTGAAAATAGCTCATAACGCCGTGAAAGTTGGTGTACAGGCTTGTCTATCAAATGGAACTCCAAATCTATTATCAAATTTTAATTACAAGAAATTGCTCAAAATTGATTTCTAAGCTATTTTGACCACCTTTAAGCCCAACCCTAGCGATACCGCACAATGGAGTTTCACCCCCTTTGTGTGTTTTTACTATGGCTAGGTTTAAAAGTGTCTAAATAACTCTGAACATTATGTCAGTTTGAAAGCATGCTTGTCTACCCAATGGTCATCTAAATCTCTGATCAAATTTTAATTTTGGAGAAATTGGTCGAAACCGAAACTCCATCGTTCGGTTTCGCTAAGGTTGGGCTTCAAGGTGGTGAAATAGCTTGGACCATCATGAAAGTTGGTGTGCACTCTTGTCTATCAAATGGGCATTTAAATTTATTTTCAAATCTCAATTCCAAGAAATCACTCAAAATTGAAACTCCGTAGTATGGTTTCGATAGGGTTGGGATTAAAGGGGCCAAAACAGATCTAAATGTTGTGAAAGTCAGTGTGCAAGCTTTTTATCCAACGCGCATCCAAATCTATGATCAGATTTCAATTCTGAGAAGTTGGTCAAATGTGAAACTTTATCATGCTGGTTTGCTAGGGTTTGGCTTAAAGGAGGTGAAAATAGCTCCAAGCATCATGAAACTTAGCGTGCACTCTTATATACCAAATGGGCATCTAAATCTATGATCCAATTTTAATTAAGGGAAATTGGTCAAAAGAGAAACTTCATCATGTGGTCTAGCTAAGGTTTTACTTAAATGGGGTGAAAATAGCTTAGGACATCGCGAAAGTTGGCGTCCATGCTTGTCATTGAATTGTGCATCCAAACAAATGGTTGAATTTAAATTCTGAGAAATGGGTTAAAAGTGAAACTCCACTATGTGATTTCATTAGCGTTGGGTTTAAGAGAGTCAAAATAACTTGAAACGTTGCGAAAGTGGGCATGCATGCATGTCTATCAAACGGGCATCCAAATCTACGATCAAATTTCAATTTCAAGAACTTAGTCAAAATGGAAACTTTGTCGTGTGGTTTCGCTATGGTTTGGCTTAAACGAGGTTTAAATACCTCTAAAATATGGTGAAAGTTAGCGTGCATCCTTGTCTACTAAATGGTCATCTAAATCTATGATCAAATTTTAATTCCGACAAATTGGTCAAAAGTGAAACTTCATCTTGCGGTTTCGCTATGGTTGGGCTTAAATGGCGTGAAAATAGCTCAAAACATCGCAAAATTTTGGCTGCATGCTTGTCTATCAAATGGGCATACAAATCTATGATCAAATTTCAATTCCATGAAATTGGTCTAAGTGAAACTTTGTGATGTAGTTTCGCTAAGGTTCGGCTTAAAGCGAGTGAAAATAACTTGGAACATCGTGAAAGTTGACATGCACTCTTGTCTATCAAATGGGCATCCAAATCTATGTTCAAATTTCAATTCGAAGAAATTGGTCAAAAGTGAAACTCTGTTGTGTGTTTTCGCTAGGGTTGGGTTTCAAACAAGTATAAATAGCTCTGAACATGACAGAAGTTGGAGTGCATGCTTGTCTACCAAATAGTCATCTAAATCTATGATCAACTTTTAATTTCGAGAAATTGGTCTAAAGTGAAACTTCGTTATGCGGTTTCGCTAAGGTTGAGCTTAAAGGGGATGGAAATAGATTGAAACATCATGAAATTTGGTGGGCTTTCTTGTTTATCAAATGGGCATGTGAATCTATGATCAATTTCAATTTCAAGAAATTGTACAAAAGTGAAACTCCGTCATGCAGTTTCGCTAGAGTTGGGATTAAACGGGGTCAAAATAGCTCGAAACGTTGCGAAAGTTGACATGCCCGCTTGTTTATCAAATGATCATCTAAATCTATGATTAAATTGTTGTGAAATTTGGTGTGCACGCTTTTCTTTTAGTTGGGCATCCGAATCTATGATTAAATTTCAATACTAAGAAATCGCTCAAAAGTGAAACCTCCGTCATGCGTTTTCGCTAGGGTTGGGCTTAATGGTCCAAATAGTTCAAAATATTTCAAAAGTTGGCGTGCATGCTTTTCTATGAAACAAGCATGCAAATATATGATCAAACATCAATTCAGAGAAATTGGTCAAAAGTGAAATTATGTTGTGCGGTTTCGTTGGGGTTAGGCATAAAGGGGGTCAAAATAGCTTGAAATGCTATGAAAGTTGGTGTGCACACTCCTCTAGCAAACGGGCATCCAAATCTATGATCAAATTTAAATTTCAACAAGTTGGTCAAAAGTGAAACTGGTCGCCTGGTTTCACTAGGGTTTGGCTTAAAGGAGGCGGAAATAACTCCGAACATGGCAAACGTTGGCATTCACTCTTCTCTACCAAATGGGCATCTAAATCTATGATTAAATTGTATTTCTGAGAAATTGGTCAAAAGTGAAATTTCATCGTGCGGTATCACCAAGGTTAGCCTTAAGGGGGTTGAAAATAGCTTGGAACACCACAAATGTTGTTGTGCATCCTTTTCTATGAAATGGGCATCCAAATCAACGATCAAATTTCAATTCCAAGAAATTGCTCAAAAGTGAAACTTCGTCATGTGGTTTTCCTAGTGTTGTGTTTAAAGGGTTAAAAGTAGCTCAAAATGTTAAAAACATTGGCATGTATGCTTGTTTATCCCATGTGCATCCAAATTTATGATTGAATTTTAATTTCTAGAAATTAGTCAAAAGATAAAATCCATTCCGCGGTTTCGCTAAGGTTTGGCGTAAAGGAGGTGAGAATAGCTCTAAACATCATAAAAGTTGGCATACACTCTTATCTACCAAATTGGCATCTAAATATATGATCAAATTTTCATTCTGAGAAATTGGCCAAATGTGAAACTTCGTCGTGTGGTTTCGGAAAGGTTGGGTTTAAATGAGTTGAAATTAAATTGGAACATTGCTAATTTGACCTACATGTCTATCAAATGGGTATGCAAAGCTATAATCAAATTTCAATTCCAAGAAGATAGTCAATATTGAAACTGCGTTGTGCGGTTTCACTAGTGTTTGGCTTAAAGGAGGTGAACACAACTATGAACATCATTAAATTTGGTGAGCACTCTTATCTACCAAATGTTCATCAAATTTTAATTCCAAGAAATTGGTCAAAAATGAAACTTCGTCATGCGATTTCACTAAGTTTGAGCTTGAAAGGGGTGAAAATAGTTCGTGACATCAAGAAATTGGTGTGCATCCTTGTCTATCCAAAGATGTGATGAAATTTCAATTCCAAGAAACTGTTCACAAGTGAAACTTCGTTGCATGGTTTTGCTAGCGTTGACCTTAAACAAGGTCAAAATAGATTGGAACGTTGCAAAAATTGGTGTGGACGCTTGTCTATCAAACAAGCAACCCAATCTATCATCAGGTATTAGCTTCCCTAGCATTTGGCTTAAAGGAGGTGAAAATACCTCTTAACATGGTGAAAGTTTGCATCCACGCTTGTCTACCAAATGGGAATCTAAATCTATTATTGAATTTTAATTCTAAGAAATTGGTCAAAAGTGAAACTCGATAGTGCAGTTTCACTAAGGTTGGGCTTAAAGGGGGTGAAAATAGCTCATAACGCCGTGAAAGTTGGTGCACAGGCTTGTCTATCAAATGGGACTCCAAATCTATTATTGAATTTCAATTACAACAAATTGATCAAAATTGAATTCTAAGCTATTTTGACCCCCTTTAAGCCCAACCCTAGCGATACCGCACAATGGAGTTTCACCCCCTTTATGTGTTTTTACTATGGATGGGTTTAAAAAGTGTCTAAATAACTCTGAACATGGTGTAAGTTTGAATGCATGCTTGTCTACCAAATGGTCATCTAAATCTATGATCAAATTTTAATTTTGGAGAAATTGGTCTAAAGTGAAAGTCCATCGTGCGTTTTCGCTAAGGTTGGGCTTCAAGGGGGTGTAATAGCTTGGACTGTCGTGAAAGTTGGTGTGCACTCTTATCTATCAAATAGGAATTCAAATTTATTTTCAAATCTCAATTCCAAGAAATCACTCAAAATTGAAACTCTGTCGTACGGTTTCGATAGGGTTGGGATTAAAGGGGTCAAAACAGATCCAAATGTTGTGAAATTCGGTGTGCAAGCTTGTTATCCAATGTGCATCCAAATATATGATCAGATTTGAATTCTAAGAAGTTGGTCGAATGTGAAACTTTGTCATGCGGGTTTGCTAGGGTTTGGCTTAAAGGAGGTGAAAATAGCTCCGAACATCGTGAAAATTAGCATGCACTCTTATATACCAAATGGGCATCTAAATCTATGATCAAATTTTAATTAAGGGAAATAAGTCAAAAGAGAAACTTTGTCGTGTGGTCCAGCTAAGATTTGGCTTAAATGGGGTGAAAATAGCTCAGGACATCGCGAAAGTTGGCATCCACGCTTGTGTTTGAATTGTGCATCCAAATAAATGGTCAAATTTAAATTCCAAGAAATCGGTTAAAAGTGAAAATCCACTGTGTGAATTCACTAGGGTTGGGTTTAAATAGAATCAAAATAACTCGAAACATTGCGAAAGTGGGTGTGCATGCTTGTCTATTAAACGGGCATCCAAATCTACGATCAAATTTCAATTTCGAGAACTTAGTCAAAAGGGAAACTTTGTCGTGTGGTTTCGCTATGGTTTGGCTTAAAGGAGGTATAAATACCTCTAAAAAATGGTGAAAGTTAGTGTGCACACTTGTCTACCAAATGGTCATCTAATTCTATGATCAAATTTTAATTCTGATAAATTGGTCAAAAGTGAAAGTTCATCGTGCGGTTTCACTATGGTTGGGCATAAATTTGGTGAAAACATCTCAAAACATTGCAAAAGTTGGCCTGCATGTCTATCAAATGGGCATCCAAATCTATGATCAAATTTCAATTCCGTGAAATTGGTCTAAGTGAAAATTTGTCATGCAGTTTCGCTAAGGTTTGGCTTAAAGGGGGTGAAAATAACTTGGAATATTGAAAAAGTTGGCGTGCGCACTTGTCTATTAAATGGGCATCCAAATGTATGTTCAAATTTCAATTCAAAGAAATTGGTCAAAAGTGAAACTTTGTTGTGTGTTTTCTCTAGGGTTGGGTTTCAAAGAAGTCTAAATAGCTCCGAACAGGGCAGAAATTGGAGTGCATTCTTGTCTACCAAATAGTCATCTAAATCTATGATCAACTTTTAATTTCGAGAAATTAGTCTAAAGTGAAACTTCGTTATGCAGTTTCGCTAAGGTTGGGATTAAAGGGGATGAAAATAGCTCGGAACATAGTGAAATTTGGCGTGTTTTCTTGTTTATCAAATGGGCATGTGAATCTATGATCAAATTTCAATTTCAAGAAATTATACAAAAGTGAAACTCTGTCATGAAGTTTCGCTAGAGTTGGGCTTAAACGGGGTCGAAACAGCTCGAAACGTTGTGAAAGTTGTTGTGCACGTTTGTTTATCAAATGGTCATCTAAATCTATGATTAAATTGTCATGAAAGTTGGCGTGCATGCTTTTCTATCAGTTGGGCATTCAAATCGATGATTAAATTTCAATACTAAGAAATTGCTCAAAAGTGAAACCTCCGTCGTGCGTTTTCGCTAGGGTTGGGCTTAATGGTCCAAATAGATCAAAATATTTCAAAAGTTGGCGTGCACATTTTTCTATGAAATGAGCATGCAAATATATGATCAAACATCAATTTAGAGAAATTGGTCAAAAGTGAAACTATGTTGTGCGGTTTCGTTAGGGTTAGGCGTAAAGGGGGTCAAAATAGCTCAAAATTTTGTGAAAGTTGGCGTGCACACTCGTCTATCAAATGGGAATCCAAATCTATGATCAAATTTAAATGTCAACAAGTTGGTCAAAAGTGAAACTCGTCGCCTGGTTTCGCTAGCATTTGGCTTAAAGGAGTTAAAAATAACTCCGAACATGGCGAAAGTTGGCATTCACTCTTCTCTACCAAATGGGCATATAAGTCTATGATTAAATTTTAATTCTGAGAAATTGGTCAAACGTGAAATTTAATCGTGCGGTTTCGCCAAGGTTGGCCTTAAGTGGGTTGAAAATAGCTTGGAACACAACAAAAGTTAGCGTGCATGCTTTTCTATTAAATGGGAATCCAAATCAACGATCACATTTCAATTCCAAGAAATTGCTCAAAAGTGAAACTCCATTGTGTGGTTTCCCTAGTGTTGGATTTAAAGGGTTAAAAGTAGCTCAGGATGTTAAAAACGTTGGCGTGTATGCTTGTTTATCCCATGTGCATCCAAATTTATGATCGAATTTTAATTGCGAGAAATTAGTCAAAAGATAAACTCCATTCTAGGGTTTTGCTAAGGTTTGGCTTAAAGGAGGTGAGAATAGTTCTAAACATCGTAAAAGTCGGCATGCACTCTTATCTTCTTAATGGGAATCTAAATATATGATCAAATTTTAATTCTAAGAAATTGGTCAAATGTGAAACTTCGTCGTGTGGTTTTGCAAAGGTTCAGTTTTAAGGAGTGGAAATTAAATTAGAACATTACTAAAGTTGGCCTGCATGTCTATCAAACGGGTATGCAAAGATATAATCAAATTTCAATTCCAAGAAGATAGTCAATATTGAAACTACGTCGTGCAGTTTCACTAGTGTTTGGCTTAAAGGAGGTGAACATAGCTATGAACATCATGAGTTTTGGTGAGCACTCTTATCTACCAAATTGTCATCAAATTTTAATTTCGATAAATTGGTCAAAATTGAAACTTCGTCATGCGATTTCACTAAGTTTCGAATTAAAAGGGGTGAAAATAGTTCGTGACATCACAAATTTGGTGTGCATGCTTGTCTATCAAATGGGCATCCAAATCTATGATAAAATTTCAATTTCAAGAAACTGTTCACAAGTGAAACTTGGCTGCACGGTTTCGCTAGCGTTAACCTTAAACGAGGTCAAAATAGCTTGAAACGTTGCGAAAGTTGGTGTGCACGCTTGTCTATCAAATGGGACTCCAAATATATTCTCGAATTTCAATTAGGAGAAATTTCTCAAAATTGATTTCTAAGCTATTTTGACCCCCTTTAAGCCCAACCCTAGCGATACCTCACAATGGAGTTTCACCCCCTTTGTGTGTTTTTACTATGGCTAGGTTTAAAAGTGTCTAAATAAGTCTGAACATGGTGTAAGTTTGAATGCATGCTTGTCTACCAAATGGTCATCTAAATCTATGATCAAATTTTAATTTTGGAGAAATTGGTCTAAAGTCAAACTCCATCGTGCGGTTTCGCTAAGGTTGGGCTTCAGGGGGGTGAAATAGCTTGGACCATCGTGAAAGTTGGTGTGCACTCTTGTTATCAAATGGGCATTTAAATATATTTTCAAATCTCAATTCCAAGAAATCACTCAAAATTGAAGCTCTGTCGTACGGTTTCGATAGGGTTGGGAGTAAAGGGGTCAAAATAGATCCAAATGTTGTGAAAGTCGATGTGCAAGCTTGTTATCCAAAGCGCATCCAAATATATGATCATATTTCAATTCTGAGAAGTTAGTCAAATGTGAAACTTTGTCATGTGGATTTACTAGGGTTTGGCTTAAAGGAGGTGAAAATAGCTCTAAACATCGTGAAACTTAGCATGCACTCTTATATACCAAATGGGCATCTGAATCCATTATCAAATTTTAATTAAGGGAAATTGGTCAAAAGAGAAACTTCGTCGTGTGGTCTAGCTAAGGTTTGGCTTAAATGGGGTGAAAATAGCTCAGGACATCGCGAAAGTTGCAGTCCACGCTTGTATTTGAATTATGCATCCAAATAAATGGTCAAATTTAAATTCTGAGAAATTGGTTAAAAGTGAAACTCCACTGTGTGATTTCACTAGAGTTGGGTTTAAAGAGAGTCAAAATAACTCGAAACGTTGCGAAATTGGGCGTGCATGATTTTCTGTCAAATGGACATCCAAATCTATGATCAAATTTCAATTTTGAGAAGTTAGTCAAAAGAGAAACTTTGTCGTGTGGTTTCGCTGTGGTTTGGATTAAAGGAGGAATAAATACCTCTGAAAAATGGTGAAAGTTAGCGTGCATGATTGTCTACCAAATGGTCATATAAATCTATGATTAAATTTTAATTTCGACAAATTGGTCAAAAGTGAAAGTTCATCGTGCGGTTTTTCTATTGTTGGGCTTAAATGGGGTGAAAATAGCTCAAAACATCGTAAACGTTGGCATGCATGCTTGTCTATCAAATGGGCATCCAAATCTATGATCAAATTTCAATTCCGTGAAATTGGTCTAAGTGAAACTTTGTGATGCAGTTTCGCTAAGGTTGGGATAAAAAGGGGTGAAAATAACTTGAAACATCACAAAAGTTGGCATGCACACTTGTTTATCAAATGGGCATCCAAATATATGTTCAAATTTCAATTCGAAGAAATTGGTCAAAAGTGAAACTTTGTTGTGTGTTTTTGCTAGGGTTGGGTTTAAAAGAAGTCTAAATAGCTTCGAACATGGCAGAGGTTGGAGTGCATGCTTGTCTACCAAATAGTCATCTAAATCTATGATAAACTTTTAATTTCGAGAAATTGGTCTAAAGTGAAACTTCGTTATGTGGTTTCGCTAAGGTTGGGCTTAAAGGGGATGAAAATAGCTCAGAACATCGTGAAATTTGGTATGCTTTCTTGTTTATCAAATGGGCATGTGAATCTATGATCAAATTTCAATTTCAAGAAATTGTACAGAAGTGAAACTCTGTCATGCAGTTTCCCTAGAGTTGGGCTTAAACGGGGTCAAAATAGCTCGAAACGTTGCAAAATTTGGCGTTCACGCTTGATTATCAAATGATCATCTAAATCTATGATTAAATTGTCATGAAATTTTTCGTGCACGTTGTTCTATCTGTTGGGCATCCAAATCTATGATTACATTTCAATACTAAGAAATTGCTCAAAAGTGAAAACTCCGCCGTGCATTTTCGCTAGGGTTGGGATTAATGGTCCAAATACCTCAAAATATTTCAAAAGTTGGCATGCACGCTTTTCTATGAAATGAGCATGCAAATATATGATCAAACATCAATTCAAAGATATTGGCCAAAAGTTAAACTATGTTGTGCAGTTTCGTTAGGGTTAGGCATAAAGGGGGTCAAAATAGCTCAAAATGTTGTGAAAGTTGGCATGCACACTCGTCTATCAAATGGGCATCGAAATCTATGATCAAATTTAAATTTCAACAAGTTGGTCAAAAGCGAAACTCGTCACCCGGTTTCGCTAGGGTTTGGCTTAAAGGAGGTGGAAATAACTCCGAACATGGAGAAAGTTGGCATTCACTCTTCTCTACCAAATGGGCATCTAAATTTATGATTGAATTTTAATTCTGAGAAATTGGTCAAAAGTGAAATTGCATCGTGCGGTTTCGGCAAGCTTGGCCTTAAGGGGGTTGAAAATATCTTGGAAGACCACAAAATTTGCGTGCATGCTTTTCTATGAAATGCGCATCCAAATCAATGATCACATTTCAATTCGAAGAAATTGCTCAAAAGTGAAACTCCATCATGTGGTTTCACTAGTGTTGGGTTTAAAGGGTTAAAAGTAGCTCAGAATGTTAAAAAAGTTGGCGTGTATGCTTGTTTATCCCATGTACATCCAAATTTATGATCGAAATTTAATTTTGAGAAATTAGTCAAAAGATAAACTCCATTCCACGGTTTCGCTAAGGTTTGGCTTAAAGGAGGTGAGAATAGCTCTAAACATCGTAAAAGTTGGCATGCACTCTTATCTGCCAAATGGGCATCTAAATATATGATCAAATTTTAATTCTGAGAAATTGGTCAAATGTGACACTTCGTTGTGTGGTTTCACAAAGTTTGGGTTTAAAGAAGTTGAAATTAAATTGGAACATTGCTAAAGTTGGCCTGCATGTCTATCAAACGGGTATGCAAAGCTATAATCAAATTTCAATTCCAAGAAGATAGTCAATACTAAAACTGCGTCGTGCGGTTTCACTAGTGTTTGGCTTAAAGGAGGTGAACATAGCTATGGACATCATGAAATTTGGTGAGCACTCTTATCTACCAAATGGTCATCAAATTTTAATTCCAAGAAATTGGTCAAAAATGAAACTTCGTCATGTGATTTCACTAAGTTTTGGCTTAAAAGGGGTGAAAATAATTCGTGACATCACAAATATGGTGTGCATCCTTGTCTATCAAATGGGAATTCAAATCTATGATCAAATTTCAATTCCAATAAACTGTTCACAAGTGAAACTTCGTTGCACGGTTTCGCTAGCGTTGACCTTAAACGAGGTCAAAATAGCTTGAAACGCTGCGAAAGTTGGTGTACACGCTTGTCTATCAAATGGGCAACCAAATCTATCATCAAGTATTAGTTTTGAGAAGCTGTTCAAAAGTGAATCTCCGCCATGAGACTTCCCAAGGGTTTGGCTTAAAGGAGGTGAAAATAGCTCTTAACATGGTGAAATTTTGCGTGCACGCTTGTATACCAAATGGCAATCTAAATCTATGATTGAATTTTAATTCTGAGAAATTGGGCTTAAAGCGGGTGAAAATAGCTCATAACGTCGTGAAAGTTGGTGTATAGGCTTGTCTATCAAATGGGACTGCAAATCTATTATCGAATTTCAATTACAAGAAATTGCTCAAAATTGAATTCTAAGCTATTTTGACCCCCTTTACGCCCAACCCTAGTGATACCGCACAATGGACTTTCACCCCCTTTGTGTGTTTTTACTATGGTTGGGTTTAAAAAGTGTCTAAATAACTCTGAACATGGTGTAAGTTTGAATGCATGCTTTTCTACCAAATGGTCATCTAAATCTATGATAAAATTTTAATTTTGGAGAAATTGGTCTAAAGTGAAACTCCAACGTGCGGTTTCGCTAAGGTTGGGCTTCAAGTGGGTGAAATAGATTGGACCCTCGTGAAAGTTGGTGTGCACTCTTGTCTATCAAATGGGTATTCAAATTTATTTTCAAATCTCAATGCCAAGAAATCACTCAAAATTGAAACTTTGTCATACGGTTTGGTTGGGATTAAAGGGGTCAAAACATATCCAAATGTTGTGAAAGTCAGTGTGCAAGCTTGTTATCGAGCGTGCATCCAAATCTATGATCAGATTTCAATTCTGAGAAGTTGGTCAAATGTGAAACTTTGTCATGTGGGTTTGATAGGTTTTGGCTTAAAGAAGGTGAAAATAGGTCCGAACATCATGAAACTTGGCATGCACTATTATATACCAAATGGGTATCTAAATATATGATCAAATTTTAATTAAGGGAAATTGTTCAAAAGAGAAACTTCGTCGTGTGGTCCCGCTAAGGTTTTGCTTAAATGGGGTGAAAATAGCTCAGGACATCGCGAAAGTTGGCATCCACACTTGTATTTGAATTGTGCATCCAAATAAGTGGTCAGATTTCAATTCCGAGAAATTGGTTAAAAGTGAAACTTGATTGTGTGATTTCACTAGGGTTGAGTTTAAAGAGAGTCAAAATAACTTGAAACATTGCGAAAGTGGGCATGCACGCTTGTCTATCAAACGAGCATCCCAATCTATGATCAAATTTCAATTTTGAGAAGTTAGTCAAAAGAAAACCTTTGTCGTGTGGTTTCGCTATGGTTTGGCTTAAAGGAGGTATAAATACCTCTGAAAAATGGTAAAAGTTAGCGTGCATGCTTGTCTACCAAATGGTCATCTAAATCTATGATCAAATTTTAATTCCGATAAGTTGGTTAAAAGTGAAACTTCATCGTGTGGTTTCTCTATGGTTGGGCTTAAATGGGGTGAAAACAACTCAAAACATTGCAAAAGCTGGCCTGCATGCTTTTCTATCAAATGGGCATCCAAATCTATGATCAAATTTCAATTCTGTGAAATTGGTCAAAAGTGAAACTTCGTCATGCGGTTTCTCTAGGGTTTCGTTTAAAAGGGGTCAAAATAGCTCGAGCGTTGCGAAAGCTGGCATGCATGCTTGTTAATCTATGTTCTTTAAAATATATGACCAAATTTTAATTCCAAGAAATCGGTCAAAAGTCAAACTTTGTCGTGTTATTTTGCTATATGGCTTAAATGGGGTGAAATTAGCTCAAAACGTCACAAATTTGACATGTGCGCTTGCCTATGAAATGGACATCCAAATCAATGATCAAATTTAATTTTGAGAAATTGATCAAAAGTGAAATTCAGTCATGCGGTCTCGCAAGTGTTGGACTTAAAGGGGGTCAAAATAGCTAGGAACATTGCAAAAGTTGGCATGCATATAAATCTATAGTCAACTTTTAATTCCAAGAAATTGGTCAAAAGTGAAACTCCGTCATTCGGTTTCTCAAAGGTTTGGCTTAAAGGGGGAGAAAATAAGTTAGAACATCACAAAAATTGGTGCGCACACTTGTCTATCAAATGGGCATCCAAATCTATGATCAAATTTCAATTCAAAGAAAAAGGTCAAAAGTGAAACCATTTCATGCATTTTTGCTAGGGTTGGGTTTAAAAGGGGTCTCAATTGCTCCAAACATGATGGAAGTTGTAGTGCATGCTTGTCTACCAAATCATCATCAAAATCTATGATCAAATTTTAATTCTGAGAAATTGGTCTAAGTGAAACTTTGTCATGTAGTTTCGCCAAGGTTGGGCTTAAATGGGGTGAAAATAACTTGGAACACCGCGAAAGTTGGCGTGCACACTTGTCTATCAAATGGGCATCCAAATCTATGTTCAAATTTCAATTCGAAGAAATTGTTGTGTTTTTGCTAGGGTTGGGTTTAAAAGAGGTCTAAATAGCTTCGAACATGGCAGAAGTTTGGGTGCATGCTTGTCTACCAAATAGTCATCTAAATCTATGATCAACTTTTAATTTCGAGAAATTGGTCTAACGTGAAACTTCGTTATGTGATTTCGCCAAGGTTGGGCTTAAAGGGGATGAAAATAGCTCGAAACATCGTGAAATTCGGCATGCTTTCTTGTTTATCAAATGGGCATGTGAATCTATGATCAAATTTCAATTTCAAGAAATTGTACAAAAGTGAAACTCCGTCATGCAGTTTCACTAGAGTTGGGCTTAAACGGGGTCAAAATAGCTCGAAACGTTGCGAAAGTTGGCATGCACGCTTATTTATCAAATGATCATCTAATTCAGAGAAATAGGTCAAAAGTGAAACCATTTCATGCATTTTTACTAGGGTTGGGTTTAAAAGGGGTCTAAATTGCTCCAAACATGGCGGAAGTTGTAGTCCATGCCTGTCTGCCAAATTGTCATTAAAATCTATGATCAAATTTTAATTCTGAGAAATTGGTCTAAGTGACTTTGCCATGGAGTTTCGCTAAGGTTGGGCTTAAAGGGGGTGAAAATAACTTGGAACATCGCGAAAGTTGGCGTGCACACTTGTCTATCAAATGGGCATCCAAATCAATGTTCAAATTTCAATTCGAATAAATTGGTCAAAAGTGAAACTCTGTTGTGTGTTTTTGCTAGGGTTGGGTTTAAAAGAGGTCTAAATAGCTCTGAACATGGTAGAAGTTGGAATGCATGCTTGTCTACCAAATAGTCCTCTAAATCTATGATCAACTTTTAATTTCGAGAAATTGTCCTAAAGTGAAACTTCATTATGCGGTTTTGCTAAGGTTGGGCTTAAAGGGGATGAAAATAGCTCAGAACATCGTAAAATTTGGCGTTCTTTCTTGTTTATCAAATGGGCATGTGAATATATGATCAAATTTCAATTTCAAGAAATTGTTCAAAAGCAAAACTCCATCATGCAGTTTCGCGAGAGTTGGGTTTAAACGGGGTCAAAATAGCTTGAAACGTTGCGAAAGTTGGTGTGCATGCTTGTTTATCAAATGATCATCTAAATCTATGATTAAATTGTCGTGAAAGCTGGCGTGCATGCTTTTCTATCAATTGGGCATCGAAATCTATGATTAAATTTCAATACTAAGAAATTGCTGAAAAGTGAAACCTTCGTCGTGCGTTTTCGCTAGGATTGGGCTTAATGGTCGAAATAGATCAAAATATTTCAAAAGTTGGCATGCACTATTTTCTATGAAATGAGCATGCAAATATATGATAAACCATCAATTCAGAGAAATTGGTCAAAAGTGAAACTATGTTGTGTAGTTTTGTTAGGGTTAGGCATAAAGGGGGTCAAAATAGCTCGAAATGTTGTGAGGGTTAGCATGCACCCTCGTCTATCAAACAAGCATCCAAATCTATGATCAAATTTAAATTTTAACAAGTTTGTCAAAAGTAAAACTCGTCACCCGGTTTCGCTAAGGTTTGGCTTAAAGGAGTTGAAAATAACTCCGAACATGACGAAAGTTGGCGTTCACTCTTGTCTACCAAATGGACATCTAAATCTATTATTCAATTTTAATTTTGAGAAATTGGTCAAAAGTGAAATTTAATCGTGAGGTTTTTCCAAGGTTGGCCTTAAGGGGGTTGAAAATAGTTTGGAACACCACAAAAGATGGCGTGCATCCTTTTCTATGAAATGGGCATCCAAATCAATGATCACATTTCAATTCCAAGAAATTGCTCAAAAGTGAAACTCCGTCGTGTGGTTTCCCTAGTGTTGGGTTTAAAGGGTTAAAAGTAGCTCAAAATGTTAAAAAAAGTTGCTTGTTTATCCCATGTGCATCCAAATTTATGATCAAATTTTAATTTCAAGAAATTAGCCAAAATATAAACTCCATTCCGCGGTTTCGCTAATGTTTGGCTTAAAGGACGTGAGAGTAGCTCTAAACATCGTAAAAGTTGGCATGCACTCTTATCTACCGAATGGGCATCTAAATATATGATCAAATTTTAATTCTAAGAAATTGGGCAAACGTGAAACTTCGTTGTGTGGTTTCACAAAGGTTGGGTTTAAAGGAGTTGAAATTAAATTAGAACATTGCCAAAGTTGGTCTGCATGTCTATCAAATGGGTATGCAAAGCTATAATCAAATTTCAATTCTAAGAAGATAGTCAATATTGAAACTCCGTCATGCGGTTTCACTAGTGTTTGGCTTAAAGGAGGTGAACATAGCTATGAACATCATGAAATTTGGTGAGCACTCTTATCTACCAAATGGTCATCAAATTTTAATTCAAAGAAATTGGTCAAAAATGAAACTTCGTCATGTGATTTCACTAAGTTTCAGCTTAAAAGGGGTGAAAATAGTTTGTGACATCATGAATTTGGTGTGCATGCTTGTCTATCAAATGGGCATCCAAATATATGATCAAATTTCAATTCCAAGAAACTGTGCACAAGTGAAACTTCGTTGCACATTTTTTCTAGCGTTGACCTTAAATGAGGTCAAAATAGCTTGGAACGTTGCGAAAGTTGGTGTGCATGCTTGTCTATAAAACGAGCAACCAAATCTATCATCAAGTTTTATTTTCAGGAAGCTATTCAAAAGTGAATCTCTACCATGTGGCTTCCCTAGGGTTTGGATTAAAGGAGGTGAAAATAGCTCTTAACATGGTGAAAGTTTGTGTGCATGCTTGTCTACCAAATGGGAACCTAATCTATGATTGAATTTTAATTCTGAGAAATTGGTCAAAAGTGAAACTCGATAGTGTAGTTTCACTAAGGTTAGGCCTAAAGGGGGTGAAAATAGCTCATAACATCATGAAAGTTGGTGTCTATGATTGTCTATCAAATGGTACTCCAAATATATTATCCAATTTCAATTACAATAAATTTCCCAAAATTGAATTCTAAGCTATTTTGACCCCCTTTAAGCCCAACCTTAGCGATACCGCACAATGGAATTTCACCCCCTTTGTGTGTTTTTACTATGGTTGGGTTTAAAAAGTTTCTAAATAACTCAGAACATGGTGTAAGATTGAATGGATGCTTGTCTACGAAATGGTCATCTAAATCTATGATCAAATTTTAATTTTGGAGAAATTGGTATAACGTGAAACTCCATTGTGCGGTTTCGCTAAGGTTGGGCTTCAAGGGGGTGAAATAGCTTGGAACATCATGAAAGTTGGTGTGCACTCATGCCTATCAAATGGGCATTCAATTTTATTTTCAAATCTCAATTCCAAAAAATCACTCAAAATTGAAACTCCATCGTACGGTTTCGATAGGGTTGGGATAAAAGGGGTCAAAACAAATCCAAATGTTGTGAAAGTTAGTGTGCAAGATTGTTATCCAATGCGCATCCAAATCTATGATCAAATTTTAATTAAGGGAAATTGGTCAAAAGAGAAACTTCGTCGTGTGGTCCAACTAAGGTTTGGCTTAAATGTAGTGAAAATAGCTCAGGACATCGCGAAAGTTGGCATCCACACTTGTATTTGAATTGTACATCCAAATAAATGGTCAAATTTTAATTCCAAGAAATTGGTTAAAAGTGAAACTCAACTGTGTGATTTCACTAGGGTTGGGTTTAAAGAGAGTCTAAATAACTCAAAACATTGCGAAAGTGGGCATGCATGCTTGTTTATCAAACGTGCATCCAAATCTACGATCAAATTTCAATTTGGAGAAGATAGTCAAAATAGAAACTTTGTCATGCGATTTCGCTATCGTTTGGCTTAAATGAGGTATAAATACCTCCGAAACATGGTGAAAGTTAGCGTGCATGCTTGTCTACCAAATGGTTATTTATCTAAATCTATGATCAAATTTTAATTCTAACAAATTGGTCAAAAGTGAAACTTCATCGTGCGGTTTCACTATGGCTGGGCTTAAATGGGGTGAAAATAGCTCAAAACATCGTAAAAGTTTCCCTGCATGGTTGTCTATCAAATGGGCATCCAAATCTATGACCAAATTTAAATTCCATGAAATTGGTCAAAAGTGAAACTCCGTCGTGCAGTTTCTCTAGGGTTGAGTTTAAAAGGGGTCAAAATAGCTCGAGCATTGCAAAAGTTGGCATGCACGCTTGTCAATCTATGTTCATTTAAATCTATGATCAAATTTTAATTCCAAGAAATCGGTCAAAAGTGAAACTTCGTCGTGCTATTTTTCTATGGTATGGCTTAAATGGGGTGAAATTAGCTCAAAACGTCACGAAATTTGGCGTGCATGCTTGCCTATGAAATGGACATCCAAATAAATGACCAAAACTTAATTATGAGAAATTAATCAAAAGTGAAACTCCTTCATGTAGTTTTGTAAGTGTTGGACTTAAAGGGGGTCAAAATAGCTAGGAACGTTGCGAAAGTTGGCGTGCATATAAATCTATAATCAAATTTTAATTATGATAAATTGGTCAAAAGTGAAACTCTGTCATTCAGTTTCTCAAAGGTTTGGCTTAAAAGGGCATGAAAATAAGTTAGAACATCACAAAAGTTGACGTGCACACTTGTCCATCAAATGGGTATCCAAATCTATGATCAAATTTCAATTCAGAGAAATAGGTCAAAAGTGAAACAATTTCATGCATTTTTGATAGGGTTGGGTTTAAAAGGGATCTAAATTGATCCAAACATAGCAGAAGTTGTAATGCATGCTTGTCTACCAAATTATCATCAAATTCTATGATCAAATTTTAATTCTAAGAAATTGGTCTAAGTGAAACTTTGTCATGCAGGTTTGCTAAGGTTGGGCTTAAAGGGGGTGAAAATAACTTGGAACATTGTGAAAGTTGGTGTACACACTTGTCTATCAAATGGGCATCCAAATCTATGTTCAAATTTCAATTCGAAGAAATTGGTCAAAAGTGAAACTCTGTTGTGTGTTTTCACTAGGGTTGGGTTTAAAAGAAGTTAGTATCTTCAAACATGGCAGAACTTGGAGTGCATGCTTGTCTACACAATAGTCATCTAAATCTATGATCAACTTTTAATTTTGAGAAATTGGTCTAAAGTGAAACTTCGTTATGCAGTTTTGCTAAGGTTGGGTTTAAAGGGGATGAAAATAGCTCGAATATCACAAAATTTGGTGTGCTTTCTTCTTTATCAAATGGGCATGTGAATCTATTATCAAATTTCAATTTCAAGAAATTGTTCAAAAGTGAAACTCCGTCATGCAGTTTCGCTAGAGTTGGGCTTAAACGGGGTCAAAATAGCTCAAACCGTTGTGAAAGTTGGCATGCACGCTTGTTTATCAAATGATCATATAAATATATGATTAAATTGTCGTGAAAGTTGGCATGCACGCTTTTCTATCAATTGAACGTCCAAATCTATGATTAAATTTCAATACTAATAAATTGAACAAAAGTGAAACCTCTGTTGTGCGTTTTCGCTAGGGTTGGGCTTAATGGTCCAAATAGTTCAAAATATTTCAAAAGTTGGCATGCACGTTTTCTATGAAACTATGTTGTGTGGTTTCGTTAGGGTTAGGCATAAAGGGGGTCAAATAGCTTGAAATGTTGTGAACGTTGGCGTGCACACTCGTCTATCAAATGGGCATCCAAATCTATGATCAGATTTAAATTTCAATAAGTTGGTCAAAAGTGAAACTCGTCACCCGATTTCTCTAGGGTTTGGCTTAAAGGAACCGGAAATAACTCCGAACATGGTGAAAGTTAGCATTCACTCTTGTCTACTAAATGGGCATCTAAATCTATGATTAAATTTTAATTATGAGAAACTGGTCAAAAGTGAAATTTCATCGTGTGGTTTCACCAAGGTTGGCCTTAAGGGGGTTGAAAATAGCTTGGAACACCACAAAAGTTGGCGTGCATGCTTTTCCACGAAATGGGCATGCAAATGAACGATCACATTTCAATTCCAAGAAATTGCTAAAAAGTGAAACTTTGTCGTGTGGTTTCCGTAGTGTTGGGTTTAAAGGGTTAAAAGTAGCTCATAATGTTAAAAATGTTGGCGTATATTCTTTTTTATCCCACGTGCATCCAAATTTATGATCAAATTTTAATTTCAAGAAATTAGTCAAAAGATAAACTCCATTCCACGGTTTCGCTAAGGTTTTGCTTAAAGGAGGTGAGAATAGCTTTGAACATTGTAAAAGTTGGCATGCACAATTAGCTACTGAATGGGCATCTAAATATATGATCAAATTTTAATTCTGAGAAATTTGTCAAATGTGAAACTTCGTCGTGTGGTTTCGCAAAGGTTGGGTTTAAAGGAGTTGAAATTAAATTGGAACATTGCTAAAGTTGGCCTGCATGTCTATCAAACAGGTATGCAAAGCTATAATCAAATTTCAATTCCAAAAACATAGTCGATATTGAAACTCCGTCGTGCGGTTTCAGTAGTTTTTGGATTAAAGGAGGTGAACATAGATATGAACATCATGAAATTTGGTGAGCACACTTATCTACCAAATGGTCATCAAATTTTAATTCCAAGAAATTGGTCAAAAATGAAACTTCGTCATGTGATTTCACTAAGTTTTGGCTTAAAAGGGGTGAACATAGTTCGTGACATCATGAATTTGGTGTGCATGTTTGTCTATCAAAAGGGCATCCAAATCTATGATCAAATTTAAATTCCAAGAAATTGTTCACAAGTGAAACTTTGTTGCACGGATTCGCTAGCATTGATCTTAAACGAGGTCAAAATAGCTTGGAATGTTCCGAAAGTTGGTGTGCACGCTTGTCTATCAAATGGGCAACCAAATCTATCATCAAGTTTTAGTTTCGAGAAGTTGTTCAAAAGTGAATCTCCACCATACGACTTCCCTAGGGTTTGGCTTAAATGCAGTGAAAATAGCTCTTAACATGGTGAAAGTTTGTGTGCATGCTTGTCTACCAAATGGGAATCTAAATCTATGATTGAATTTTAATTCTGAGAAATTGGTAAAAAGTGAAACTCGATAGTGCAGTTTCATTGAGGTTGGGCTTAAAGGGGGTGAAAGTAGCTCATAACGCCATGAAAGTTGGTATCGAGGCTTATTTATCAAATGGGACTCCAAATCTATTATCCAATTTCAATTACGAGAAATTGCTCAAAATTGAATTCTAAGCTATTTTGACCCCCTTTAAGCCCAACTCTAGTGGTACCGCACAATGGAGTTTCACCCCCTTCGTGTGTTTTTACTATGGCTGGGTTTAAAAAGTGTCTAAATAATTATGAACATGGTGTAAGTTTGAATGCATGCCCATACCAAATGGGCATCTAAATCTATGATCAAATTTTAATTAAGGGAAATTGGTCAAAAGAGAAACTTCGTCATGTGGTCTAGCTAAGGTTTGGCTTAAATGGGGTGAAAATTGCTCAAGACATCACGAAAGTTGGCGTCCATCCTTATCTTTGAATTGTGCATCCAAATAAATGGTCAAATTTCAATTCCAAGAAATTGATTAAAAGTGAAACTCCACTATGTGATTTCACTAGGGTTGGGTTTAAAGAGAGTCAAAATAACTCAAAATGTTGCGAAAGTGGGCATGCACATTTGTCTATCAAACCGGCATCCAAATCTTAGATCAAATTTCAATTTCAAGAAGTTAGTCAAAAGAGAAAATTTGTCATGCGGTTTTGCTATGGTTTGGCTTAAAGGAGGTATAAATACCTCTGAAAAATGGTGAAATTTAGCATGCATGCTTGTCTACCAAATGGTCATCTAAATCTATGATCACATTTTAATTGCAACAAATTGGTCAAAATTGAAACTTCATCATGCAGTTTCACTATGGTTGGGATTAAATGGGGTGAAAATAGCTCAAAACATCGCAAACGTTGGCCTACATGCTTGTCTATCAAATGGGCATCGAAATGTATGATCGAATTTCAATTCCATGAAATTGATCAAAAGTGAAACTTCGTCGTGCAGTTTCTCTAGGGTTGGGTTTAAAAGGGGTCCAAATAGCTTGAGCATTACGAAAGTTGGCATGCATGCTTGTCAATCTATGATCAAATTTTAATTCCAAGAAATCGGTCAAAAACGAAACCTCATCGTGCTATTTTTCTATGGTATGGTTTAAATGGGGTGTAGTTAGCTGAAAACGTCGCAAAATTTGGCGTGCACAATTGCTCATAAAATGGACATCCAAATCAATGATCAAATTTAATTTTGAGAAATTGATCAAAAGTGAAACTCCGTCATGCGGTTTCGTAAGTGTTGGAGTTAAAGGGGGTCAAAATAGCTAGGAACGTTGCGAAAGTTGGCGTGCATATAAATCTATAATCAAATTTTAATTTCGAGAAATTGGTCTAAAGTGAAACTCCATCATTCGGTTTCTCAAAGGTTTGTCTTAAAGGGGGTGAAAATAAGTTCGAACATTAGAGAAGTTGGCGTGCACACTTGTCCATCAAATGGGCATCCAAATGTATGATCAAATTTCAATTCAGAGAAATAGGTCAAAATTGAAACCATTTCATGCATTTTTGCTAGGGTTGGGTTTAAAAGGGGTCAACATTGCTCCAAATATGGTGGAAGTTGTAGTGCATGCTTGTCTGCCAAATTGTCATCAAAATCTATGATCAAATTTTAATTTTGAGAACATCGCAAAAGTTGGCGTTCACACTTGTCTATCAAATGGGCATCCAAATCTATGTTCAAATTTCAATTCGAAGAAATTGGTCAAAAGTGAAACTCTATTGTGTGTTTTCGCTAGGGTCGAATTTAAAATAAGTCTAAATAGCTCGGAACATGGCAGAATTTGAAGTGCATGCTTGTCTACCAAATAGTCATCTAAATCTATGATCAACTTTTAATTTCAAGAAATTGGTCTAAAGTGAAACTTCGTTATAAAGTTTCGCTAAGGTTGGGATTAAAGGGGATGAATCCAGCTCATAACATCGCAAAATTTGGCATGCTTTCTTGTTTATCAAATGGGCATGTGAATCTATGATCAAATTTCAATTTCAAGAAATTGTTCAAAAGTCAAACTCCATCATGTAGTTTCGCTAGAGTTGGGCTTAAACGGGGTCAAAATAGCTTGAAACGTTGCGAAACTTGGTGTGCAGGCTTGTTTATCAAATGATCATCTAAATCTATGATTAAATTGTCGTGAAAGTTGGCATGCACGCTTTTCTATTAATTGGGCATCCAAATCTATGATTAAATTTCAATACTAAGAAATTGCTCAAAAGTGAAACCTTCGTCATGCGTTTTCGCTAGGGTTGGGCTTAACAGTCAAAATAGCTCAAAATATTTCAAAAGTTGGTGTGCATGCTTTTCTATGAAACGAGCATGCAAATATATGATCAAACATCAATTCAGAGAAATTGGTCAAAAGTGAAACTATGTTGTGCGGTTTCTTTAGGGTTAGGCATAAAGGGGGTCAAAATAGCTCGAAATGTTGTGAAAATTGGCATGCACACTCGTCTATCAAACGGGCACCCAAATCTATGATCAAATTTAAATTTCAACAAGTTGGTCAAAAATGAAACTCATCGCCCATTTTCGCTAGCGTTTGGCTTAAAGGAGGCGGAAATAACTCTGAACATGGCGAAAGTTGGCATTCACTCTTGTCTACCAAATGGGCATCTAAATTTATGATTAAATTTTAATTCTGAGAAATTGGTCAAAAGTGAAATTTCATCGTGTGGTTTCTCCAAGGTTGGCATTAAGAGGGTTGAAAATAGCTTGGAACACCATAAAAGTTGGTTTGCATGCTTTTATATGAAATGGGAAACCAAATCAACGATCACATTTCAATTCCAATAAATTGCTCAAAAGTGAAACTCCGTCATGTGGTTTCCCTAGTGTTGGGTTTAAAGGTTTAAAAGTAACATCCAAATCTATGATCAAGTTTCGACTCTAAGAAATACGTCAAAAGTGAAACTCCATCGTACAATTTTGTTACGATTTGGCTTAAAGGAGCTAAAAATAACTCTGAACATCATGAAAGTGGGCGTGCACACTTATCATCCAAATTTGCATCAAAATATATGATCAAATTTTAATTCCGAGAAATTTATAAAAAGTGAAACTCTGTCGTCTAGTTTCGCAAAGGTTGGGGTTAAAGGGGGTGAAAATAGCTCGAAACGTTGTTAAAGTTGGAGTGCAAGCTTGTCTATCAAATGGGCATCCAAATCTATGATCAAATTTCAATTGTGAGAAATTTGTCAAAAGTGAAACTTCGTCATGCATTTTCACTAAAGTTTGGCTTAAAGCAGGTCCAAATAGATCGAAACATTGCAAAATTTGGGGTGCACGCTTTTATATGAAATGGGCATCCAAATCTATGATCAAATTTCAATTCTAGGAATTTGGTCAAAAGTGAAACTCTGTCGCGCGGTTTCGCTAAGGTATGGCTTAAAGGAGGGAAAAATAGCTCTGAAGATCACTAAATTTGGCATGCACTCTTATCTACCAAATGGCCATCAAAATCTATGATCATATTTCAATTCTAAGAAGTTGGTCAAAAGAGAAACTTTATCGCGCGCTTTTGCTAAGGTTGCACTTAAAGGGAGTGAAATAGGTTGGAACGTTGAGAAAGTTAGCGTGTACACTTGTTTATTGAAATGGGTACCTAAATCCACTTTCAAATTTCACTTCTGAAAAAGTCAACAAAAGTGCATCTTTTAAAATTTTGTTTGACCATTGTTGAATGAGGGCCAAAATAGCTCCAAATCTCATAAAAATAGGTGTCCATGCCTATCTTTGAAATGGGTATCTAAATCTACTTCAAAATTTGAATTTTCAGAAAATGGAGAAAATGCAACATTTTAGGCCTTGGTTTGAGGAAGTTTGACCAAGGTCCAAAATGGCTTGCAATCCCAAAAAAATCTACATGTAGGGATTATCTCTCAAATGGGTACCTAAATTCAGTTTCAAATTTCAATTTCGAGAAAGTCAAGAAAAGTGCAGTTCTTAGAACTTGGTTTGACCAAACTTAACTAAGTACTGAAATAACTTGAAATTCACAAAAATATGTGTGCCTCTTAAATGGGTATCTAAATCTACTTTTAAATTTGATTTCTAAGAAATTGGAAAAAAGTGCAACCTTTTAGGCCTTGGTTTGACCAAGTTTGACTAAGTTCCAAAATAGTTTGGAATCCCCTGAAGGTGTGTATGCATGGTTATCTCTCAAATGGGTACCTAAATTCTCTTTCAAACTTCAATGACAAGAAAGTCAGAAAAATAGCATCTCTTAAACCTTTGCTTCACCAACCTTTATTAATGACCAAAATAACTTCGAACATCGTGAAAGTTGGTGTGCACTGTTATCTATCAAATGCTAAGATAAATCTATGATCAAATTTTAATTCTGAGAAATTAGTCAAAAGTGAAACTCAGTTTTATGGTTTCGCTGAGGTTGGGATTAAAGGGGGTGAAATATTTTGGAACGTCTCGAAAATTCACGTGCATGCTTGTATTTTAAAAGGGAATTCGAATCTATGATCAAATTTCAATTATAAGAAACTGCTCAAAAGTGAAACTTCATCATGCGTTTTTGCTAGGGTTGGGCTTAAAGGTGCTAAAAATAGCTTGGAACGTTGTGAAATTTGGCGTGCATGCTTGTTTATCTAATGGGCATCCAAATATATGGTCAAGTTTCAATTCTTAGAAGTTGGTCAAAAGTGAAACTCCATCATGCGGTTTTGTTAGGGTTTGGCTTAAAGGAGTCAAAAATAACTCTAAATATCATGAAAGTTGGTGTGCACTCTTATCTTCCAAATGCACATCTAAAGTTAGCGTGCTCATTTTTATATCAAACGGGCATCCAAATCTATGATCAAATTTCAACTCCGAGAATTTGGTCAAAAGTGAAACTCCATCATTCGATTTCGCTAAGGTTTGGCTTAAACGGGGGGAAAATTGCTTTGAGTAATTGGAAACAAATTCAACCTTTTAGGCCTTGGTTTTAGCAAGTTTTCCTAAGGTCCAAATCCCTTGAAAGTTTGTATGCATGGTTAGCTCTCAAATGGGTACCTAAATTCTCTTTGAAATTTCAATTACAAGAAAGCTGAAAAAATAACATCTCTTAGACCTTTAATTGACCAACCTTGAATAACCACCAAAATGGCTCTAAACATCATGAAATTTAGCATGCACTCTTATCTGCCAAATGCGCCAATAAATCTAGGATAAATTTTAATTTTGAGAAATTAGTGAAACGCGAAACTTCGTTGTGCGGTTTTGCTAAGTTTGGGCTTATAAAGGGGGTGAAAATATTTTGGAAGGTCTCAAAGGTTTGCATGCACGCTTGTTCATCAAAAGGGCATCCAAATTTATGATCAAATTTAAATTCTAAGAAACTGCTCAAAAGTGAAACTCCGTCGTGTAGTCTCAATAGGGTTGGGCTTAAAGGGGGACAAAATAGCTCGAAACGTTGTGAAAGTTGGCGTGCATGCTTATTTATCCAATATTCATCAAAACCTCTCATCAAGTTTCAATTCTAAGAATTTGGTCAAAGCTAAGACTCCATCCTGCAGTTTTGATAGGGTTTGGCTTAAAGATGCCGAAAAATAGCTCTCAACACCATGAAAGTTGGCATGCACTCTTATCTTCCAAATGTGCATTTAAATCTATGATTAAATTTTAATTCCAAGAATTTGGTTAAAAGTGAAACTTCGTTGTGCTGTTTCGCCAAGGTTGGGGTTAAAGGGGGTGAAAATGGCTCGAAGTGTCCTAAAAGTTGGAGTGCACATTTATCTATCAAAAAGGCATCCAAATCTATGATCAAATTTCAATTATGAGAATTTGGTGAGAAGTGAAACTCTGTCATGCATTTTTGCTAGAGTTGGGCTCAAAGGGGTCCCAATAGCTCGAAAGATTTCTAACCTTAACTATGTGTGCATGTTGATCTCTTAAATGGGTATCTAAATAAACTTTTACATTTGATTTCTAAGAAATTGGAAAAAATTGCAAGCTTTCAAGCCTTGGTTTGACCAAGTTTGACTAAGGTCCAAAAAAGCTCGAAATCCCCTCAAAGTTTGTATGCATGGTTATCTCTCAAATGGGTATCTAAATTCTCTTCCAAATTTTAATTATGAGAAAGTCGGAAAAATATGATCTCTTATACCTTTGCTTGACCATCCTTGAATAACGACCAAAATAGCTCCGAACATCGTGAAAGTTGGCATGCACTCTTATCTACCAAATGCGTAGATAAATCTATGAGTAAATTTTAATTCTGAGAAATTGGTCAAAAGTGAAACTCCCTTGTTTTGTTTTGCTAAGATTGAGCTTAAAGCGGGTGAAAATATTTTGCAACATTGTGAAAAATCATGTGCAAGCTTGTCTATAAAATGGACGTCCAAATCTATGAACAAATTTCAATTCTAAGAAACTACTCATAAGTGAAACTCTGTCGTGCAGTTTCACTAGGGTTGGGCTTAAAAGGGGTCAAAATAATAGCTCAGAACATTCCAAAATATGGCGTGCATGATTATTTATCCAATGGGCATCCAAATCTATGATCAAGTTTCCATTCTAAGAAGTACGTCAAAAGTGAAACTCCATCATATAGTTTTATTACGGTTTGGCTTAAAGGAGCTGAAAATAACTCTGAACATCATGAAAGTTGGTGTGCACGCTTATCATCCAAATTTGCATCAAAAGATATGATCAAATTTTAATTCTGAGAAATTTGTAAAAAGTGAAACTCTGTCGTGCGGTTTCACAAAGGTTGGGGTTAAAGGGGGTAAAAATAGCTCGAAACATTGCTAAAGTTGGAGTGCACACTTGTCTATCAAATGGGCGTCCAAATCTATGATCAAATTTCAATTGCGAGAAATTTTTCAAAAGTGAAACTTCGTCGTGCATTTTCGCTAGAGTTCGGCTTAAAGCGGGTCCAAATAGCTCGAAACATTGCAAAATTTGGTGTGCATGGTTGTATATCAAATGGGCATACAAATCTATGATCAAATTTCATTTCTTGGAATTTGGTCAAAAGTGAAACTCCGTCACGCGATTTCGCTAAGGTATGGATTAAAGGAGGGAAAAATAGCTCTGAACATCACTAAATTTGGCATGCACTCTTATCTACCAAATGGACATCTAAATCTAGGATCATATTTCAATTCTAAGAAGTTGGTCAAAAGAGAAACTTTATCGTATGCTTTCACTAATATTGCACTTAAAGGGAGTGAAATAGCTTGGAACGTTGTGAAAGTTAGCGTGTACGCTTGTTTATTGAAATGGGTACCTAAATCCACTTTCAAATTTCACTTTTAAAAAAGTAAAAAAAAGTGCATCTATTCAACTTTTGTTTGACCATCCTTGAATGAGGGCCAAAATAGCTCCAAATCTCATAAAAATAGGTTTCCATGCCTTTCTTTGATTTCTAAGAAATTGGAAAAAAGTGCAACCTTTTAGGCCTTGGTTTGACCAAGTTTGAATAATGTCCAAAACAGCTTGAAATCCCCTGAAGGTGTATGCATGGTTATCTCTCAAATGGGTACCTAGATTCTCTTTCAAATTTCAATTACAAGAAAGTAAAAAAAATAGCATCTCTTAGACCTTTGCTTGACCAACCTTGAATAACGACCAAAATAACTTCGAACATCATGAAAGTTGGTGTGCATTGTTATCTACCGAATGCTGAGATAAATATTTGATGAAATTTTAATTATGAGAAATTAGTCAAAAGTGAAACTCAGTCATATTGTTTTGCTGAGGTTGGGATTAAAGGGGGTGAAATATTTTGGAACGTCCCAAAATTTTGCGTGCTCGCTTGTCTATCAAATGGGCATTCGAATTTATGATCAAATTTCAATTTAAGAAACTGCTCAAAAGTGAAACTTTGTCATGCGTTTTCGCTAGGGTTGGGATTTAAGGTGGTGAAAATGGCTTGGAACGTTGCAAAAGTTGGTCTGCATGCTTGTTTATCTAATGGGCATCCAAATCTATGATCAAGTTTCAATTCTTAGAAGTTTGTCAAAAGTGAAACTCCATCGTGCGATTTTGTTAGCATTTGGCTTAAAGGAGTCGAAAATAACTCTAAACATCATGAAAGTTGGCGTACACTCTTCTTATCTTCCAAATGCACATCTAAATCTATGATCAAATTTTAATTCCGAGAAATTGGTCAAAAGTGAAACTCTGTCATGTGGTTTCACTAAGATTGGGGTTAAAGGGGGGTGAAAATAGCTCAAAACGTCACCAAAGTGTGAGTGTACACTTATCTATAAAACGGGCATCTGAATCTATGATCAAATTTCAATTCTGTGAAATTGGTTAGAAGTGAAACTTCGTTGTGCATTTTCACTAGATTTGGGCTTAAAGGGGTCCAAATAGCTCTGACCATTGCAAAAGTTGGTGTGCATGTTTTTATATCAAGCGGGCATGCAGATCTATGATCAAATTTCAACTCCGAGAATTTGGTCAAAAGTGAAACTCCATCATTCGATTTTGCTAAAGTTTGGCTTAAAGGAGGGGAAAATATTTTGAAATGTCTCAAAAGTCTTCATGCATGCCTTTCATCAAATGGGCATCCAAATTTATGATCAAATTTAAATTCTAAGAAACTGTTCAAAGGTGAAACTCCGTCGTGTGGTATCAATAGGGTTGGGATTAAAGGGGGACAAAATAGCTCAAAACGTTGCAAAAGTTGGCGTGCATGCTTGTCTATCCAATATGCATCCAAACCTATCATCAAGTTTTAATTCTGAGAATTTGGTCAAAGCTAAGACTCCATCGTACAATTTTGTTAGGGTATGGCTTAAAGATGTTGAAAATAGCTCTCAACATCATGAAAGTTGGCATGCACTCTTATCTTCCAAATGTGCATTTAAATCTATAATTAAATTTTAAATCCAAGAAATTGGTTAAAAGTGAAACTTCGTTGTGTGGTTTCGCCAATGTTGGGATTAAAGGGGGTGAAAATAGCTCGGAGTGTCGCAAAAGTTGGAGTGCATGCTTATCTATCAAACGAGCATCCAAATCTATGATCAAATTTCAATTCTAAGAAATTAGTCAGAAGTGAAACTCCGTCGTGCATTTTTTCTAGAGTTGGGCTCAAAGGGGTCCAAATGGCTCGGAACATTGCAAAACTTGGCGTTCATGTTTTTATAACCAAATTTATGATCAAATTTCAACTTCGAGAATTTGGTCAAAAGTGAAACTCCATCATTCGATTTCGCTAAGGTTTGGCATAAAGGAGGGGAAAATAGATTTGAACATCACAAAATTTTTCATGCACTCTTATCTAACTAGAAATCTCACAAAAATATGTGTGCACACTAAGGTTTCACTTAAAGGGACTAAAAATAGCTCAAAACGTTACGAAAGTTGGCGTGTACGCTTGTTTATTGAAATGGGTACCTAAATCCACTTTCAAATTTCAATTCTGAAAAAGTGGACAAAAGTGCATATTTTCAACCTTGGTTTGACCATCCTTGATTAAGGGCCCAAATAGCTCCAAATATCATAAAAATAGGTGTCAATGCCCATATTTGAAATATGTATCTAAATCTACTTTAAAATTTGAATTTTGAGAAATTGGACATAATGCAACGTTTTAGGGATTGGCTTGAGGAAGTTTGATCGATGTCCAAAATGGATCTCATAATTCAAAAGATATACATGTATGATTTATCTACCAAATGGATACCTAAATACAGTTTCAAATTTCAATTTCGAGAAAGTAAAGAAAAGTGCATTTCTTAGAACTTCATTTGACAAACCTTAACTAAGGGCTGAAATAACCCGAAATCTCACAAAAATATGCACGCATGCTTATCTCTTAAATGGGTATCTAAATATACTTTTACATTTTA
This sequence comes from Pseudotsuga menziesii, assembly GCA_001517045.1. NCBI lineage: Eukaryota > Viridiplantae > Streptophyta > Pinopsida > Pinales > Pinaceae > Pseudotsuga > Pseudotsuga menziesii. Next base: position 776,350 of record LPNX010272199.1, on the reverse strand, counting down.
TTTCTAAGAAATTGGAAAAAAGTGCAAGCTTTCAGGCCTTAGTTTGACCAAGTTTGAATAAGGTCCAAAATAGCCCGAAATCCCCTCAGAGTTTGTATGCATAGTTATCTCTCAAATGGGTATCTAAATTCTCTTTCAATTTTCAATTATGAGAAAGTCAAAAAAATATGAACTCTTAGACCTTTGCTTGACCAACCTTGAATAACGACCAAAATAGCTCCAAACATCGTGAAAGTTGGCATGCACTATTATCTACCAAATGCATAGATAAATTTTATTCTGAGAAATTGGTCAAAAGTGAAACTCCCTTGTGTTGTTTTGCTAAGGTTGGGCTTAAAGCGGGTGAAAATATTTTGCAACGTCATGAAAGTTCATGTGCAAGCTTGTCTATCAAATGGACATCCAAATCTATGAGCAAATTTCAATTCTGAGAAACTACTCTAAGTGAAACTCTGTCGTGCAGTTTCACTAGGGTTGGGCTTAAAAGGGGTCAAAATAATAGCTTGAAATGTTCCAAAATTTGGCGTGCATGGTTGTTTATCCAGTGGGCATCCAAATCTATGATCAAGTTTCCATTCTAAGAAGTACGTCAAAAGTGAAACTACATCGTATAGTTTTGTTACGGTTTGGCTTAAAGGAGCTAAAAATAACTATGAACATCATGAAAGTTGGTGTACATGGTTATCATCCAAATGTGCATCAAAAGTATGATCAAATTTTAATTACGAGAAATTTGTAAAAAGTGAAACTTCATTGTGCGGTTTCAGAAAGGTTGGGGGTTAAAGGGGGTGAAAATAGCTCGGAACGTTGCTAAAGTTGAAGTGCATGCTTGTCTATCAAATGGGCATCCAAATCTATGATCAAATTTCAATTGCGAGAAAATTGTCAAAAGTGAAACTTAGTCGTGCGATTTCGAATAGGGTTGGGATTAAAGGGGTCAAAATAGCTTGGAACGTTGCAAAAGTTGGCGTGCATGCTTGTCTATCCAATATGCATCCAAACCTATCATCAAGTTTCAATTCTGAGAATTTGGTCAAAGCTAAGACTCCATCGTGCATTTTTGTTAGGGTTTGGATTAAAGATGCTGAAAATAGCTCTCAACATTGTCTAAGTTGGCATGCACTCTTATCTTCCAAATGTGCATTTAAATATATGATTAAATTTTAATACCAAGAAATTGGTTAAAAGTGAAACTCCGTTGTGCGGTTTCACCAAGGTTGGTGTTAAAGGTGGTGAAAATAGCTCGGAGTGTCGCAAAAGTTGGACTGCACCCTTCTCTATCAAATGGGCATCCAAATCTATGATCAAATTTCTATTCCAAGAAATTGGTGAGAGTGAAACTCCATCGTGCATTTTCGCTAGAGTTGGGCTCAAAGGGGTCCAAATAGCTTAGAACATTGCAAAAGTTGGCGTGCACGTTTTTATATGAAACGGACATCCAAATCTATGATCAAATTTCAACACCAAGAATTTGGTCAAAAGTGGAACTCCATCATCTATTTTCTCTAAGGTTTGGCTTAAAGGAGGGGAAAATAGCTCTAAACATCATGAAATTTTTCATGCACTCTTATCTACCTAGAATTCTCACAAAAATATGTGTGCACGCTTATCTACCAAATGGGCATATCGGTGCTTTCGCTAAGGTTGCACTTAAATGGAGTGAAAATATCTTGAAATGTTACGAAAGTTGGCGTGTACTTTTGTTTATTGAAATGGGTACCTAAATCCACTTTCAAATTTCAATACTGAAAATGTTGACAAAAGTGCATGTTTTCAACCTTGGTTTGACAATCCTTGATTAAGGGCCCAAATGGCTCCAAATCTCATAAAGATAGGTGTCAATGCCTATATTTGAAATGGCTATCTAAATCTATTTTAAAATTTGAAATTTGAGAAATTGGAAATAATGCAACGTTTTAGGCCTTGGTTTGACGAAGTTTGGCCGATGTCCAAAATGGCTCATAATCCCAAAAAATATACATGTATGCTTTATCTACCAAATGCATACCTAAATACAGTTTCTAATTTCAATTTTAAGAAAGTCAAGAAAAGTGCATTTCTTAGAACTTCGTTTGACCAACCTTACCTAATGGCTGAAATAACCTAAAATCTCACAAAAATATGTGTGCACACTTATCTCTTAAATGGGTATCTAAATATACTTTTACATTTGATTTCTAAGAAATTGGAAAAAAGTGCAAGATTTTAGGCCTCGGAATGACCAAGTTTGACTAAGGTCCAAAATAGCTCGAAATCCCCTCAGAGTTTGTATGCATGGTTATCTCTCAAATGGGTATCTAAATTCTCTTTCAAATTTCAATTATGAGAAAGTAAAAAAAAATACGATCTCTTAGACCTTTGCTTGACAAGCCTTGAATAACAACCAAAATAGCTCCGAACATCGTGAAAGTTGGCTTGCACTCTTATCTAACAAATGTGCAGATAAATCTATGATCAAATTTTAATTCTGAGAAATTGGTCAAAAGTGAAACTCCCTTGTGTTGTTTTGCTAAGGTTGGGCTTAAAGCGAGTGAAAATATTTCACAACGTCGTGAAATTTCATGTGCAATCTTGTCTATCAAATGGACATCCAAATCTATGAGCAAATTTCAATTTTGAGAAACTGCTCAAAAGTGAAACTTTGTCGTGCGGTTTCACTATGGTTGGGATTAAGAGGGGTCAAAATAATAGCTTGGAACATTGCAAACTTTGGCGTGCATGATTGTTTATCCAATGGGAATCCAAATCTATGATCAACTTTCCATTCTAAGAAGTACGTCAAAAGTTAAACTCTATCGTACAGTTTTGTTACGGTCTGGCTTAAAGGATCTGAAAATAACTCTGAACATTGTGAAACTTGGCATGCACGCTTATCATTCAAATGTGCATCAAAATATATGATCAAATTTTAATTCCAAGAAATTTGTAAAAAGTTGTAACTTTGTCGTGCGGTTTCGCAAAGGTTGGGGTTAAAGGGGGTGAAAATAGCTCGGAACATCATGAAAGTTGGAGTGCACGCTTGTCTATCAAATGGCCATCTAAATCTATGATCAAATTTCAATTGCGAGAAAATTGTCAAAAGTGAAACTTTGTCGTGCATTTTCGCTAGAGTTTGGTTTAAAGCGGGTCCAAATAGCTCGAAACATTGCAAACTTTGGTGTGCACGCTTATAGATCAAATGGGCATCCAAATCTATGATCAAATTTCAATTCTGGGAATCTGGTCAAAAGTGAAACTCCGTCATGCGGTTTTTCTAAGTTTGCACTTAAATGGAGTGAAATAGCTCAGAACGTCATGAAAGTTAGCGTGTACGCTTGTTTATTGAAATGGGTACCTAAATCCACTTTCAAATTTCTCTTTTGAAAAAGTCAACAAAAGTGCATCTTTTCAACTTTTGTTTGACCATCCCTGAATGAGGACCAAAATAACTCCAAATCTCATGAAAATAGGTGTCCATGCCTATCTTTGAAATGGGTATCTAAATCTACTTTAAAACTTGAATTTTCAGAAAATGGAAAAATTGCAACGTTTTAGGCCTTAGTTTGATGAAGTTTGACCAAGGTCCAAAATGGCTCGCAATCCCAAGAAATTCTACATGTAGGGATTATCTCTCAAATGGGTACCTAAATACAGTTTCAAATTCCAATTTCGAGAAAGTCAAGAAAAATGCATTTCTTAGAACTTGGTTTGACCAACCTTAACTAAGTGCTGAAATAACTCGAAATTTGCAAAAATATGTGTGCCTTTTAAATGGGTATCTAAATCTAATTTTTAATATGTGTGCCTTGGTTTGACCATCCTTGATTAAGGGCCATAATAGCTCCAAATCTTATAAAAATAGGTGTCAATGCCTATATTTGAAATGGGTATCTAAATCTACTTTAAAATTTTATTTTTGAGAAACTGGAAATAATGCAAGGTTGTAGGCCTTGGTTTGATGAAGTTTGAATGATGTCTAAAATGGATCGCAATCCCCAAAAAATATACATGTATGCTTTATCTACCAAATGGATACCTAAATACAATTTCAAATTTCAATTTCAAGAAAGTCAAGAAAAATGCATTTCTTAGAATTTCGTTTAACCAACCTTAACTAAGGGTTGAAATAACCCGAAATCTCACAAAAATATGTGTGCATGCTTATCTCTTAAATGGGTATCTAAATATACTTTTACATTTGATTTCTAAGCAATTGGAAAAAAGTGCAAGCTTTTAGGCCTTGGTTTGACCAAGTTTCACTAAGGTCCAAACTAGCTCAAAATCCCCTTAGAGTTTGTATGCACGGTTATCTCTCAAATGGGTATCTAAATTCTCTTTCAAATTTCAATTATGAGAAACTCAAAAAAATATGATCTCTTAGACCTTTTCTTTTCCATCCTTGAATAACAACCAAAATAGCTCTGAGCATCGTGAAATTTGGCATGCACTCTTATCTACCAAATGCGCAGATAAATCTATGATCAAATTTTAATTCTGAGAAATTGGTCAAAAGTGAAACACCCTTGTCTTGTTTTGGTAAGGTTGGGCTTAAAGGGGGTGAAAATATTTCGCAACGTCATAAAATTTCATGTGCAAGCTTGTCTATCAAATGGACATCCAAATCTATGAGAAAATTTCAATTCTAAGAAACTGCTCAAAAGTGAAACTCTGTCATGCAGTTTCATTGGGGTTGGGCTTAAAAGGGGTCAAAATAATAGCTCGGAACATTGCAAAATTTGGCGTGCATGCTTGTTTATATTATGGGCATCCATATCTATGATCAAGTTTCAATTCTTAGAAGTTGGTCAAAAGGGAAACTCCATCATGCGGTTTTGTTGGGGTTTGTCTTAAAGGAGTTGAAAATAACTATGCACATCATGAAAGTTGGCGTGCACTCTTATATTCCAAATGCACATCAAAATCTATGAGCAAATTTTAATTCCAAGAAATTGGTCAAGAGTGAAACTTCGTCATGCGATTTCGCTAAGATTGGGGTTAAAGGGTGTAAAAATAGCTCAAAACGTTGCAAAAGTTGGAGTGCACGGTTATCTATCAAACAGGCATCCAAATTTATGATCAAATTTGAATTATGAGAAATTGGTTAGAACTGAAAATCCGTCATGCATTTTCACTAGAGTTGGTATCGAACCATTGCAATAGTTGGCATGCACGTTTTTATATCAAACGGGCATCCAAATCTATGATCAAATTTCACCTCTGAGAATTTGGTTAAAAGTGAAACTCCATCATTCGATTTCGCTAAGGTTTGGCTTAAAGGAGGGCAAAATGGCTCTAAGAAATTGAAAACAAATGCAACCTTTTAGCCTTGGTTTCACCAAGTTTGCCTCAGGTCCAAAATAGCTCGAAATCCTTTGAAAGTTTTTATGCATGGTTATCTCTCAAATGGGTACCTAAATTCTCTTTCAAGTTTCAATTACAAGAAAGTTGAAAAAATAACATCTCTTAGACCTTTACTTGACCAACCTTGAAAAATGACCAAAATAGCTCCGAACATCATGAAAGTTAGCATGCACTCTTATCTACCAAATTCGCCGATAAATCTACGATTAAATTTTAATTTTGAGAAATTAGTCAAACATGAAACTCCATTGTGTAGTTTTGCTCGAGTTGGGCTTAAAGGGGGTGAAAATATTTTGGAATATCTCAAAGGTTTGTATGCACGCTTTTTCATCAAATGGGCATCCAAATTTACAATGAAATTTAAATTCCAAGAAACTGCTCAAAAGTGAAACTCTGTCGTGCGGTTTCGACAGGGTTGGGCTTAAAGGGGGTCAAAATATCTTGAAACATTGCGAAAGTTAGCGTGCATGCTTATCTATCCAATATGCATCCAAACCTATAATCAAGTTTCAATTTTGAGAATTTTGTCAAAGTTGAGACTCCATCGTGCAGTTTTGTTAGGGTTTGGCTTAAAGATGCCGAAAATAGCTCTCAACATCATGAAAAGTTGGAAAGTACACTTATCTTCCAAACACACATTTAAATCTAGATTAAATTTTAATTCCAAGAAATTGGTTAAAAGTGAAACTTCATTGTGCGGTTTCTCCAAGGTTGGGGTCTAAGGGGGTGAAAATAGCTCATTGTGTCACGAAAGTTGGAGTGCACACTTCTCTATCAAATGGGCATCCAAATCTATGCTCAAATCTCAATTCCAAGAAATTGGTCAGAAGTGAAACTCCGTCATGCATTTTCACTAGAGTTTGGCTCAAAGGGGTCCAAATAGCTTGAAACATTGCAAAAGTTGGCGTACACACTTTTATATCAAACGGGCATCCAAATCTATGATCAAATTTCAACTCCGAGAATTTGGTCAAAAGTGAAACTCCATCATTTGATTTCGCTAAGGTTTGGCTTAAAGGAAAGGAAAATAGCTCTGAACATCATGAAATTTTTCATGCACTCTTATCTAACTAGAAATCCCGTAAAAATATGTGTCAAAATAATAGCTCGGAACATTGCAAACTTTGGCGTGCATGATTGTTTATCCAATGGGCAACCAAATCTATGGTCAGGTTTCCATTCTAAGAAGTACGTCAAAAGTGAAACTCCATCGTACAGTTTTGTTAGGGTTTGGCTTAAAGGAGTTGAAAATAACTCTGAAAATATGAAAGTTGGCGTGCACACTTATCATTAAAATGCGCAACAAAAGATATGATCAAATTTTAACCTAAAGGTTGGGGTTAAAGGGGGTGAAAATAGCTTGAAACGTCGCAAAATTTGGAAGCACGCTTGTCTATAAAATGGGCATCCAAATCTATGATCAAATTTCAATTGCGAGAAAATTGTCAAAAGTAAAACTTTGTTGTGCATTTTCGCTAGATTTCGACTTAAAGCGGGTCCAAATAGCTCGAAACATTGCAAAATTTGACGTGCAAACTTGTATATCCAATGGGCATCCAAATCTATGATCAAATTTCAATTCTGGGAATTTGGTCAAAAGTGAAACTCCGTCATGTGGTATTGCTAAAAGGAGGGAAAAAGAGCTTTGAACATCACTAAATTTGGCATCCACTCTTATCTACTAGATGGGCATCTAAATCTATCATCATATTTCAATTCCAAGAAATTGATCAAAATAGAAGCTTTATCGTGCTAAGGTTGCACTTAAAGGAAGTGAAATAGCTTGGAAGGTCGCGAACGTTAGCGTGTACGCTTGTTTATTGAAATGGGTACCTAAATCCACTTTCAAATTTCACTTTTACTAAAGTCAACAAAAGTGCATCTTTTCAACTTTTGTTTGACCATCCTTGAATGTGGACGAAAATAGCTCCAAATCTCATAAAAATAGGTGTCCATGCCTATCTTTGAAATGGGTATCTAAATCTACTTTAAAATTTGAATTTTCAGAAAATGGAAAATATGCAACATTTTGGGCCTTGGTTTGACAAAGTTTGACCGAGGTCCAAAATGGCTCGCAATCCCAAAAAACTCTACATGTAGGGATTATCTATCAAATGGGTACGTAAATACAGTTTCAAATTTCAATTTCGAGAAAGTCAAGAAAAGTGCATTTCTTAGAACTTGGTTTGACCAACCTTAACTAAGTGTCAAAACAACTCGAAATTCACAAAAATATGTGTGCCTCTTAAATGGGTATGTAAATCTACTTTTAAATTTGATTTCTAAGAAATTGGACTTTTAGGCCTTGGTTTGACCAAGTTTGACCAAGGTCCAAAATAGCTTGAAATCCCCTGAAAGTGTGTATGCATGGTTATCTCTCAAATGGGTGCCTAAATTCTCTTTCAAATTTCAATTACAAGAAAGTCGAAAAAATAGCATCTCTTAGACCTTTTGATTGACCAACCTTGAATAACGACCAACATAAATTCGAACATCATGAAAGTTGGTGTGCACTATTATCTACCAAATGCTAAGATAAATCTACGATCAAATTTTAATTCTGAGAAATTAGTCAAAAGTGAAACTCTGTTGTATGGTTTTGCTGAGGTTGGGATTAAAGGGGGGGGGGGAATATTTTGGAACGTCTCAAAATTTCGCGTGCATGCTCATCTATCAAATGGGCATTCAAAACTATGATCAAATTTGAATTATAAGAAACTGCTCAAAAGTGAAACTTCGTCATGCGTTTTCGCTAGGGTTGGGATTAAAGGTGGTCAAAATAGCTTGGAACGTTAAAAAAGTTGGTGTGCATGCTTGTTTATCTCATGGGCATCCAAATCTATGATCAAGTTTCAATTCTTAGATGTTAGTCAAAAGGGAAACTCCATCGTGCAGTTTTGTTAGGATTTGGCTTAAAGGAGTCAAAAATAAACTCTGAACATCTTGAAAGTTGGTGTGCACATCTAAATCTATGATTAAATTTTAATTCCGAGAAATTGGTCAAGAGTGAAACTCCGTCATGTGGTTTCTCTAAGATTGGGGTTAAAGAGGGTGAAAATAGCTCAAAACGTTGCAAAAGTTGGAGTGCACGGTTATCTATCAAATGGGCATCAAAATCTATGATCAAATTTCAATTCTGAGAAATTGGTCAGAAGTGAAACTCCATCATGCATTTTTGCTAGAGTTGGGCTCGACAGGGTCCAAATAGCTCGGACCATTGCAATACTTGGCGTGCACTTTTTTATATCAAATGGACATCCAAATCTATGATCAAATTTCAACTCTGAGAATTTGGTCAAAAGTGAAACTCCATCATTCGATTTTGCTAAGGTTTGGCTTAAAGGAGGGGAAAATGGCTCTGAGAAATTGGAAACAAATGCAACCTTTTTAGGCCTTGGTTTAACCAAGTTTTCCTAAGGTCCAAAATAGCTCGAAATCCCTTGAAAGTTTGTATGCATGGTTATCTCTCAAATGGTTACCTAAATTCTCTTTCAAATTTCAATTACAAGAAAGCCGAAAAAATAACATCTCTTAGACCTTTACTTGACCAACCTTGAATAACGACCAAAATAGCTCTGAACATCATGAAAGTTAGCATGCACTCTTATCTACCAAATGCACCGATAAATCTACGATTAAATTTTAATTTTGAGAAATTAGTCAAACATGAAACTCCTTTGTGCAGTTTTCGTAGGGTTTGGCTTAAAGGGGGCGAAAATATTTTGGAATGTCTCAAAAGTTTGCATGCACGCTTGTTCATCAAATGGGCATCCAAATTTATGATAAAATTTAAATTCTAAGAAACAACTCAAAAGTGAAACTTTGTCATGCGGTTTTGAGAGGGTTGGGCTTAAAGGGGGTCAAAATATCTCAGAACATTGTGAAAGTTGGTGTGCATGCTTGTCTATCCAATATGCATCCAAACCTATGATCAAGTTTCAATTCTGAGAATTTTGTCAAAGCTAAGACTCCATCGTGTAATTTTGTTAAGGTTTGGCTTAAAGATGCCGAAAATAGCTCTCAACATCATGAAAGTTGGCATGTACTCTTATCTTCCAAATGCGCATTTAAATCTAGATTAAATTTTAATTCCAAGAAATTGGTTAAAAGTGAAACTCCGCTGTGGGGTTTCACCAAGGTTGGGGTTAAGGGGGGTGAAAATAGCTCGTTGTGTCACGAAAGTTGGAGTTCACACTTCTCTATCAAATGGGCATCCAAATCTATGATCAAATTTCAATTCCGAGAAATTGGTCAGAATTGAAACTCCATCGTGCATTTTCTCTAGAGTTGGGCTCAAAGGGGTCCAAATAGCTCGAAACATTGCAAAAGTTGGCGTGCATTCTTTTATATCAAATGAGCATCCAAATCTATGATCAAATTTCAACTCCGAGAATTTGGTCAAAAGTGAAACTCCATCATTCGATTTGGTAAGGTTTGGCTTAAAGGAGGCGAAAATAGCTCTGAACATCACAAAATTTTTCATGCACTCTTATCTAACTAGAAATCTTACAAAAATATGTGTGCACACTTATCTACCAAATGGGCATATCGGCGCTTTCGCTAAGGTTGCACTTAAAGGGAGTGAAAGCAGCTCGGAACGTTACGAAAGTTGGCGTGTACACTTGTTTATTGAAATGGGTACCTAAATCCACTTTCAAATTTGAATTCTGAAAAAGTTGACAAAAGTGCACATTTTCAAGCTTGGTTTGACCATCCTTGATGAAGGGAAAAAATAGCTCCAAATCTCATAAAAATAGGCGTCAATGCCTATATTTGAAATGGGTATCTAAATCTACTTTAAAATTTGAATTTTGAGAAATTCGGAATAATGCAATGTTTTAGGCCTTGGTTTGAAGAAGTTTGACCAATGTCCAAAATGGCTCGCAATCCCCAAAAAATATACATGTATGCTTTATCTACCAAATGGATACCTAAATACAGTTTCAAATTTCAATTTCGAGAAAGTCAAGAAAAGTGCATTTCTTAGAACTTCGTTTGACCAACCTTAACTAAGGGCTGAAATAACCCGAAATCTCACAAAAATATGTGCGCACGTTTATCTCTTAAATGGGTATCTAAATATACTTTTACATTTGATTTCTAAGAAATTGGAAAAAAGTGCAAGCTTTTAGGCCTTGGTTTGACCAAGTTTCACTAAGGTCTAAAATAGCTCGAAATGCCCTCAGAGTTTGTATGCATGGTTATCTCTCAAATGGGTATCTAAATTCTCTTTCAAATTTCAATTATGAGAAAGTCGAAAAAATGTGATATCTTAGACCTTTGCTTGACCAGCCTTGAATAATGACCAAAATAGCTCTGAACATCGTGAAAGTTGGCATGCACTCTTATCTACCAAATGCGTAGATAAATCTACGATCAAATTTTAATTCTGAGAAATTGGTTAGAAGTGAAACTCCTTGGTGTAGTTTTGCTAAGGTTGGGCTTAAAGGGGGTGAGAATATTTTACAACATCGTGAAAGTTTATGTGCAAGCTTGTATATCAAATGGACATCCAAATCTATAAGCAAATTTCAATTCTGAGAAGCTACTCAAAAGTGAAACTCTGTCGTGTGGTTTCACTAGGGTTGGGCTTAAAAGGGGTCAAAATTATAGCTCGAAACGTTGCAAAATTTGGTGTGAATGATTGTTTATCCAATGGGCATCTAAATCTATGATCAAGTTTCCATTCTAAGAAGTACATCAAAAGTGAAACTCCATCGTATAGTTTTGTTAGGGTTTGGCTTAAAGGAGCTGAAAATAACTCTGAACATCTGAAATTTGGTGTGCACACTTATCATCCCAATGCGCATCAAAAGATATGATCAAATTTTAATTTCGAAAAATTTGTAAAAAGTGAAACTCTGCCGTGCGGTTTCGCAAAGGTTGGGGTTAAAGGGGGTGAAAATAGCTCGAAACGTCATGAAAGTTGGAGTGCACGCTTGTCTATCAAATGGGCATCCAAATCTATGATCAAATTTCAATTGTGAGAAAATTGTCAAAAGTGAAACTTCGTCGTGCATTTTCGCTAGATTTTGGCTTAAAGCAGGTCCAGATAGCTTGAAACATTACAAAATTTGGTGTGCATGCTTATATATCAAACGGGCATCCAAATCTATGATCAAATTTCAATTCTAGGAATTTGGTCAAAAGTGAAACTTTGTCATGCGGTTTCACTAAGATTTGGCTTAAAGGAGTGAAAAAGAGCTCTGAACATCACTAAATTTGGCATGCACTCCTATCTACCAAATGGGCATCTAAATCTATGATCATATTTCAATTCTAAGAAATTGGTCAAAAGAGAAACTTTATCGTGCTAAGGTTGCACTTAAAGGGAGTGAAATAGCTCGGAAGGTTGTGAACGTTAGCGTGTACACTTGTTTATTGAAATGGTTACCTAAATCCACTTTCAAATTTCACTTCTAAAATAGCTCGAAATCCCCTCAGAGTTTGTATGCATGGTTATCTCTCAAATGGGTATGTAAATTCTCTTTCAAATTTCAATTATGAGAAAGTCAAAAAAATACGATCTCGTAGACCTTTGCTTGACCAGTCTTGAATAACGACCAAACTAGCTCCAAACATCATGAAATTTGGTATGCACTCTTATCTGCCAAATGCACAAATAAATCTACGATGAAATTTTAATTCTGAGAAATTGGTCAAAAGCGAAACTCCCTTGCATTGTTTTGCTAAGCTTGGTCTTAAACCGGGTGAAAATATTTCACAACGTCGTGAAAGTTCATGTGCAAGCTTGTCTATCAAATGGACATCCAAATCTCTGAGCAAATTTCAATTCTGAGAAACTGCTCAAAAGTGAAACTCTGTCGTGTGGTTTCACTATGGTTGGGCTTAAAAGGGGTCAAAATAATAGCTTGGAACGTTGCAGAATTTGGTGTGCATGATTTTTTATCCAATGGGCATCCAAATCTATGATCAAGTTTCCATTCTAAGAAGTACGTCAAAAGTGAAACTCCATCGTAAAATTTTGTTAGGGTTTGGCTTAAAGGAGCTGAAAATAACTCTGAACATCGTGAAAGTTGGTGTGCACACTTATCATCCAAATGTGCATCAAAAGATATAATCAAATTTTAATTCAGAGAAATTTAAAAAATGTGAAACTTCACCGTGTGCTTTCACAAAGGATGGGGTTAAATGGGGAAAATAGCTCGGAACGTCGCAAAAGTTGGAGTGCACACTTGTCTATAAAATGGGCATCCAAATCTATGATCAAATTTCAATTGCGAGAAAATTGTCAAAAGTGAAACTTCTCGTGCATTTTCACTAGAGTTCGACTTAAAGCGGGTCCAAATAGCTCGAAACATTGCAAAATTTGGCGTGCATGCTTGTATATAAAACAAGCATCCAAATCTATGACCAAATTTCAATTCTGAGAATTTGGTGAAAAGTGAAAGTCTGTCATGCGGTTTCGCTAAGGTTTGGCTTAAAAGAGGGAAAAAGAGCTCTGAACATCACTAAATATGGCATGCACTCTTATCTACCAAATGGGAATCTAAATATATGATCATATTTCAATTCTAAGAAATTGGTCAAATGAGAAACTTTAACATGCGATTTCCCTATGGTTGCACTTAAAGGGAGTGAAATAGATCGGAACGTCGCGAAAGTTAGCCTGTACACTTGTTTATTGAAATGGGTACCTAAATCCACTTTCAAATTTCACTTCTGAAAAAGTCAATAAAAGTGCATATTTTCAACCTTGGTTTGACCATCCTTGATTAAGGGCCAAAATAGCTCCAAATCTCATAAAAATTGGTGTCAATGCCTATATTTGAAATGTGTATCTAAATCTACTTTAAAATTTGAATTTTCAGGAAATGGAAAAAATGCAACGTTTTAGGCCTTGGTTTGACAAAGTTTGACCGAGGTCCAAAATGGCTCGCAATCCCAACAAAATCTACATGTACGGATTATCTCTCAAATGGGTACCTAAATACAGTTTCAAATTTCAATTTCGAGAAAGTCAAGAAAAGTGCATTTCTTAGAACTTGGTATGACCAACCTTAACTAACTGCCAAAATAACTTGAAATTTGCAAAAATATGCGTGCCTCTTAAATGCTAACATAAATCTACGATCAAATTTTCATTCTGAGAAATTAGTCAAAAGTGAAACTCTGTTGTATGCTTTTGCTGAGGTTGGGATTAAAGGGGGTGAAATATTTTGGAACGACTCGAAATTTGGCGTGCACGCTTGTCTATCAAATGGGCATTCAAATTTATGATCAAATTTCAATTATAAGAAACTGCTCAAAAGTGAAACTCGCAATCCCCAAAAAGTATACATGTATGCTTTATTTATGAAATGGATACCTAAATACAGTTTCAAATTTCAATTTCAAGAAAGTCAAGAAAAATGCATTTCCTAGAACTTCGTTTAACCAACCTTAACTAAGGGCTGAAATAACCCAAAATCTCACATAAATATGTGTGCACGGTTATCTATTAAATGGGTATCTAAATATACTTTTACATTTGATTTCTAAGCAATTGGAAAAAAGTGCAAGATTTTAGGCCTTGGTTTGACCAAGTTTGACTAAGGACCAAAATAGCTCAAAATCCCCTCAGAGTTTGTATGCATGGTTATCTCTCAAATGGGTATCTAAATTCTCTTTCAAATTTCAATTATGAGAAAGTTGAAAAAATATGATCTCTTAGACCTTTGCCTGTCCAGCCTCAAATAATGACCAAAATAGCTCCGAACATCGTGAAAGTTGGCATGCACTCTTATCTACCAAATGCACAAATAAACCTACGATCAAATTTTAATTCTGAGAAATTGGTCAAAAGTGAAACTCCCTTATGTTGTTTTACTAAGGTTGGGCTTAAAGCGGGTGAAAATATTTCGCAACGTCGTGAAATTTCTTGTGCAATATTTTCTATCAAATGGACTTCCAAATCTATGAGCAAATTTCAATTCTGAGAAACTGCTCAAGAGTGAAACTCTGTCATGCGGTTTCACTAGGGTTGGGCTTAAAAGGGGTCAAAATAATAGCTCAGAACGTTGCAAAATTTGGCGTGCATGATTGTTTATCCAATGGGCTTCCAAATCTATGATCAAGTTTCCATTCTAAGAAGTACGTCAAAAGTGAACCTCCATCATACGGTTTTGTTAGGGTTCAGCTTAAAGGAGCTGAAAATAACTTTGAACATCGTGAAAGTTGGTGTGCACACTTATTATCCAAATGCGCATCAAAACATATGATCAAATTTTAATTCCCATAAATTTGAAAAAAGTGAAACTCCATTGTGCGGTTTCGCAAAGGTTGGGGTTAAAGGGGGTGAAAATAGCTCAAAATGTCGCAAAAGTTGGAGTGCAAGCTTGTCTATCAAATGGGCATCCAAATCTATGATCAAATTTCAATTGCGAGAAAATAGTCAAAAGTGAAACTTCGTCGTGCATTTTTGCTATAGTTTGGCTTAAAGCAGGTCCACATAGCTCGAAACATTACAATTTTTGGCGTGCACGCTTGTATATCAAACAGGCATCCAAATCTATGATCAAATTTCAATTCTGAGAATTTGGTCAAACATGAAACTCCGTCATGCAGTTTTGCTAAGGTTTGGCTTAAAGGAGGGAAAAAGAGCTCTGAACAACACTAAATTTGGCATGCACTCTTATCTACCAAATGGGCATCTAAATATAAGATCATATTTCAATTCTAAGAAATTGGTCAAATGAGAAACTTTATCGTGCGCTTTCGCTAAGGTTGCACTTAAAGGGGGTGAAATAGCTCAGAATGTCGCAAAAGTTAGTGTGTACGCTTGTTTATTGAAATGGGTACCTAAATCCACTTTCAAATATCACCTCTGAAAAAGTCAACAAAAGTGAATCTTTTCCACTTTTTTTTTACCATCCTTGAATGAGGTCCAAAATAGCTCCAAATCTCATAAAAATAGGTGTCCATGCGTGTCTTTGAAATGGGTATCTAAATCTATTTTAAAATTTGAATTTTCAAAAAATGGAAAAAATGCAACACTTTAGGCCTTGGTTTGATGAAGTTTGACTGAGGTCCAAAATGGCTCGCAATCCTAAAAAAATCTACATGTAGGGATTATCTCTCAAATGGGTACCTAAATACAGTTTCAAATTTGAATTTCGAGAAAGTCAAGAAAAGTGCATTTCTTAGAACTTGGTTTGAGGAACCTTGACTAAGTGCCGAAATGAGTATCTAAATCTACTTTTAAATTTGATTTCTAAGAAATTCGACTTTTAGGCCTTGGTTTTACCAAGTTTGACCAAGGTCCGAAATATCCCGAAATCCCCTAAAAGTGTGTACACATTTATCTCTCAAATGGGTACCTAAATTCTCTTTAAAATTTCAATTACAAGAAAGTCGAAAAAATAACATCTCTTACAATTTTGTTTGACCAACCTTAAATAATGACCAAAATAACTTCGAACATCATGAAAGTTGGTGGGCACTAGTATCTACCAAATGCTAAGATAAATCTACGATGAAATTTTAATTCTAAGAAATTAGTCAAAAGTGAAACTCTGTTGTATGGTTTTGCTGAGATTGGGATTAAAGGGGTGAAATATTTTTGAACGTCTCAAAATTTCGCATGCACGCTTGTCTATCAAATGGGCATTCAAATCTATGATCAAATTTCAATTATAAGAAACTGCTCAAAAGTGAAACTTCGTCATGCGTTTTAGCTAGGGTTGGGCTTAAAAGTGGTCAAAATAGCTTAGAATGTTGCAAAAGTTGGCATGCACTCTTATCTCCCAAATGCACATCTAAATCTATGATCAAATTTTAATTTTGAGAAATTTGTCAAGAGTGAAACTACATCATCTGGTTTCACTAAGATTGGGGTTACACGGGGTGAAAATAGCTCAAAATGTCGTGAAAGTTAGAGTGCACGGTTATCTATCAAACAGGCATCCAAATCTATGATCAAATTTCAATTCTGAGAAATTAGTCAAAAGTGAAACTCCGTCGTTCATTTTTGCTAGAGTTGGGCTCGAAGGGGTCCAAATAGCTTGGACCATTGCAAAATTTAGCGTGCAAGTTTTTATATCAAATGGGCATCCAAATCTATCATCAAATTTCAACTCCGAGAATTTGGTCAAAAGTGAAACTCCATCATTCGATTTCTCTAAGGTTTGGCTTAAAGGAGGGGAAAATGGCTTTGAGAAATTGGAAACAAATGCAACCTTTTATGTCTTGGTTTCACCAAGCTTGCCTAAGGTCCAAAATAGCTCGAAATCCCCTGAAAGTTTGTATGCATGGTTATCTCTCAAACGTGTACCTAAATTCTCTTTTAAATTTCAATTACAAGAAGCCGAAAAAATAACATCTCTTAGACCTTTACTTGACCAACCTTGATAATGACCAAAATATCTCCAAACATCATGAAAGTTAGCATGTACTCTTATCTACCAAATGCACCGATAAATCTACGATTAAATTTTAATCTTGAGCAATTAGTCAAACGTGAAACTCCGTTCTGCGATTTTGCTAAGGTTGGGGTTAAAGGGGGTGAAAATATTTTGGAATGTCTCAAAATTTTGCATGTAAGCTTGCTCATCAAATGGGCATCCAAATTTATGATCAAATTTAAATTCTAAAAACTACTAGAAAGTGAAACTCCTTCATGCGGTTTCGATAGGGTTGGGCTTAAAGGGTGTCAAAATAGCTCAGAACGTTGTGAAAGTTGGCGTGCATGCTTGTCTATCCAATATGCATCCAAACCTATGATTAGGTTTCAATTCTAAGAATTTGGTCAAAGCTGAGACTGCATCTTGCATTTTTGTTAGGGTTTGACTTAAATATGACAAAAATAGCTCTGAACATCATGAGAGTTGGAATGCACTCTTATCTTCCAAATGCGCATTTAAATCAATGATTAAATTTTTATTCCAAGAAATTGGTTAAAAGTGAAACTCTGTTGTGCACGTTTTTATGTGTGCCTCTTAAATGGTTATCTAAATCTACTTTTAAATTTGATTTCTAAGAAATTGGAAAAAAGTGCAACCTTTTAGGCCTTGGTTTGACCAAGTTTGACCAAGGTCCAAAATAGCTCGAAATCCCCTGAAAGTGTGTATGCATGGTTATCTCTTAAATGGGTACCTAGATTCTCTTTTAATTTTCACTTACAAGGAAGTCAAAAAAATAGCATCTCTTAGACCTTTGCTTGACCAACCTTGAATAATGACCAAAATAACTTCGAACATCTTGAAAGTTGGTGTGCACTGTTATCTACCAAATGCTAAGATAAATCTACGATCAAATTTTTTTCTGAGAAATTAGTCAAAAGTGAAACTCTGTTGTATGGTTTTGCTGAGGTTGGGATTAAAGGGGGTGAAATATTTTGGAACGTCTCGAAATTTTGCATGCACGCTTGTCTATCAAATGGACATTCAAATCTATGATCAAATTTCAATTATAAGAAGCTGATCAAAAGTGAAACTTCGTCATGCGTTTTCGCTAGGGTTGGGCTTAAAGGTGGTCAAAATAGCTTGGAACATTGTGAAAGTTGGCATGCATGCTTGTTTATCTAATGGGGATTCAAATCTATGATCAAGTTTCAATTCTTAGAAGTTGGTCAAGAGAGAAACTCCATCGTGCGGTTTTGTTAGGGTTACGCTTAAAGGAGTCAAAAATAACTCTGAACATCATCAAAGTTGGTGCGCACTCTTATCTTCCAAATGCACATCTAAATCTATCATCAAAGTTTAATTTTGAGAAATTTGTCAAGAGTGAAACTCCGTCACGCGGTTTCACTAAGATTGAGTTTATAGGGGGTGAAAATAGCTCAAAACGTCGCGAAATTTGGAGTGGACAGTTAGTTATCAAACGACCATCCAAATCTATGATCAAAATTGAATTCTGAGAAATTAGTCAGAAGTGAAACTCCATCATTTATTTTCGCTAGGGTTGGGCTTGAAGGGGTCCAAATAGCTCAGACCATTCCAAAATTTGGCGTACACATTTTTATATCAAACAGGCATCCAAATCTATGATCAAATTTCAACTCCAAGAATTTAGTCAAAAGTGAAACTCTGTCATTCGATTTTGCTAAGTTTTGGCTTAAAGGAGGGGAAAATGGCTTTGAGAAATTGGAAACAAATACAACCTTTTAGGGCTTCCTTTCACCAAGTTTGCCTAAGGTCCAAAATAGCTCGAAATCCCCTGAAAGTTCGTATGCATGGTTATCTCTCAAATGGGTACAAAAATTCTCTTTCAAATTTCAAGTACAAGAAAGCCAAAAAAATAACATCTCTTAGACCTTTACTTGACCAACCTTGAATAACGACCAAAATAGCTCCGAACATCATGAAAGTTAGCATGCACTCTTATCTACCAAATGCGCCAATAAATCTACGATTAAATTTTAATTTTGAGAAATTAGTCAAACGTGAAACTCCGTTGTGCGGTTTTGCTAAGGTTGGGCTTAAAGGGGGTGAAAATATTTCGGAATGTGTCAAAACTTTGCATGCACGCTTGTTCATCAAATCGGCATCCAAATTTATGATCAAATTTAAATTCTAAGAAACTGCTCGAAAGTGAAACTCTGTCATGCGGTTTCGACAGGGTTGGGCTTAAAGGGGGTCAAAATAGCTTGAAACCTCACGAAAGTTGGCATGCATACTTGTTTATCCAATATGCATCCAAACATATGATCAGGTTTCAATTTTGAGAATTTAGTCATAACTGAGACTGCATCATGCAGTTTTGTTAGGGTTTGGCTTAAAGATGCCGAAAATAGCTCTCAACATCGTGAAAGTTGGCATGCACTCTTATTTTCCAAATGCTGATTTAAATCTATGATTAAATTTTAATTCCAAAAAATTGGTTAAAAGTGAAACTCTGTCGTGCACAAATGTGTGCCTCTTAAATGGGTATCTAAATCTAATTTTAAATTTGATTTCTAAGAAATTGGAAAAAGGTGCAACCTTTTAGGCCTTGGCGTGCACACTTGTATATCAACCGGGCATCCAAATCTATGATCAAATTTCAATTCTGGATATTTAGTCAAAAGTGAAACTCCATCATGCGGTTTCGCTAAGGTTTGGCTTAAAGGAAGGAAAAAGAGCAC